>JAJJWX010003108.1:1800000-2088775 GCA_023529315.1 Papaver bracteatum
AAAGGGGTCGGAGTCCAGCTTGTTGCTAGACTCCCGACAAATTTCTTGTGTGATGAGGATCTTTTTGAATAATTTGTAATTTATTTTTCATTTAATAAAATAAAAAAAAAACAAGTAAAAAAAGGATTAATTGAAAAATTACCCTTCTTCAATGATAAATAAAAAGGTCTCGGATCGTGTAATCACCAGCTCATACAATCACACATCATAATCTAAATGAACAAACTAATTTAGTTAGTATAATACGAAGAAAGAGATAAGAGAGATGTATGAAACTGTGTTCCAATGTTTATTACTCTTACACATTCGTTACAAAGGTTCATCACTAAACAGGAGAAAAGAATTAGCTATTTATAGTCCTGGACTTTAATTAAGTCGGTACATAGAAGGTTCGAGACCTTGACTCGTGTCACTCATGGGATTCTAAAGAATTCTCAAGGATTAAGAAGATAAACTAATTTATCTTTATCTTGAGTGGGTGGTCCCTACTTTGACGAGTCAATATCGGTGGTATTATCCACCCAATTTCTCTACGTAATATCCCCGTCAAACCTTGAAACCCCTGAATTTCTAATGGGAGCCATCAATCCTGTGACTAGATGATTTTTAGAAAATGTTTTGGAACAGAAAAATTTCCCTGGTCGTGAAAAGGTTACTAGTTTGGACAACAACAACGAATAAACCAGGGGGAAATGGAAAAATGCCCCAATATGAGTGAAATGTTGGAAATCTGCTCCAACGTTGAAAAATAGTTGGAAAATGTCACATTCCGTTAACTTGCCATTTAATCCGGTTAAGTCACTTGTGTAAGGCAACAATCACCATCAAAACCACTACAAAAACCACTGTCGCCGCCATTTGAATGTTAAACCATGAACCCTCAACCTAAATCCTGAATTTTAAACCCTGAAAACCTTAAAACTTGAATTATGAAGGGAGGTTTTTCACGCCCATGGGCTCACAGATGTGACTTAACCGGGTTTTTGACAGTTTTTCCAAATTTTTAAATATTGGGGTAGATTTCCAACATTGCACTTCATATTGGGATATTTTTTCAAGTTTCCTATAAACTAGCGCTCTGTTCCTGGGAATTAGAATTGATATTTGATACCGTATAGAGGGAGTATACTCCTTGTTCTCATCGTAGATGAACCGTATTGAATATTTGAAACCAGAAATTTTAGAAATGGACCAGATGTTTTTGAAACCAAAAAATTTTACCTATTAAATGGAACCAGATGTTTTATCACGCAAATTTTAAAACAACTTGAGTCCGATTATGTGCACCTCGGTTAAACCGGGGTGAACGTTCCTCCCTTTTTCATTGGGGCTTCGTTGACGGAACATACATCCTTTCTTATTTTTACTTTTGTTTTTCGATATCAAAATTATACCCCCTCCTCCTCATGACTTTCTTCTCTGTGTCCGTCCGGTTCTTCAAGGTTTTTTCTTTTCCTTTTACTTATGATTTCAGAAAATAAGAGCCTAAATAATCAGTAGCTTTACATGAGGCGATTGCTGGTCCAAATTTTACAAAACTAAAGATCCGTTAATCAAGAGTTTGTCAACCATGGACTATTGTTTTTTGTGCATTCACTCTTCTTCTTCATTAAATCTAGCCATCTTGACTCCGTGGTTTTTTTCTATGTTCTTCCGTTCTTTAAAGGGTGATTTTGGTTACAATCAATTATTTCTATCATGGGTAAGTCTCTTTTCCATCGAGACATGAAATTATACTTGAGTAATGGGTATGAATGACTTTCTTAAAACATTAAACTCGGAGGTTAATGTGTCATAATTTGTTTTTTTTTTAGATATCCAAAGAATTAAGATTTAGTACTTTGATCTGTTTGATTTATTTGGAGATAAAAAGACCTAAATCAATTAAGATCAGAGATAGAGAAACAAAAAAATAAAAAATCATAGAAAAAATTGCTAGATCATATAACAAAGTAAGATCAGTGATCTATTTTAATTAAACATTATCTTGGTTGAGTAAAGATCAGACATGAAAAAGGAACAGGGAAGATGGAAGAAGAAAAGTTAAGAGAGAGATAAAAAATTATAAAAATAATAAAACAAAATTTTAAAACATTTCAAACTCCGTTAAATCCCGAGCAAATAAGGAGGGGAGGAATGTGCCTTCTCAACCATAAAAAGGGTATCGTTATAAATGTGAGAAATCATACATAGTCGCACTCAAATAACTTTTTACTTATATTATCCATATTTATTTGCTCGAGAATCATCACAATTAACTATATGTTTCTAATATTGGAAATATGATTAAGGTAAACAGACATCACTCTTATGGAAAACATAGAAATTGCATGTGTTGACGTGTTTGACTTGATTCCATGCCTTATTAATACATTAAGGCATGGTGTGGATCCAAATCCGTTAGTACTTTGATCTGTTTGATTTATTTGGAGATAAAAAGACCTAAATCAATTAAGATCAGAGATAGAGAAACAAAAAAATAAAAAATCATAGAAAAAATTGCTAGATCATATAACAAAGTAAGATCAGTGATCTATTTTAATTAAACATTATCTTGGTTGAGTAAAGATCAGACATGAAAAAGGAACAGGGAAGATGGAAGAAGAAAAGTTAAGAGAGAGATAAAAAATTATAAAAATAATAAAACAAAATTTTAAAACATTTCAAATTATGAGAATCATCACAATTAACTATATGTTTCTAATATTGGAAATATGATTAAGGGTAAAACAGGGAAAACATAGAAATTATGGGTGTGGATCCAAATCCAGTCCAATATTATTATTTATTTTTTAATTATTGTTAATTTTTTATCTTTTAATTTTGTGGGAATATTAAAAATGACCTCCATATCGGTGGGCCTTGCACATATAAGTATAACAAGCTCAGAAGAAAAAAATATTTTGTTGAATTCCTATTTTAACCTTTTATACTTTTACTTCTTCTTCTTCATTTATCCGATCAAACGATTCAAAGAATATAACCACCACAATCTCCATCTCTGCCTTAATCCCACCGCCACCATCTTCATCACTATCATTACTTTCTTTCAAATCCCACAACCGCAACACCGAACTCTTCATCGCCTCCACCGCCGAATCGAAAACAAACAGATCTAGAAATGAGACTGGCTATCTTCTCTCTTTCTGGATTTTTAATTTCGTGCTACAAATCGAGATTCAAGCTAAAATGGTTGTTAAGATTAAATGGGATTTAGGTGATTATCTTTATTTCTCTCGTTATTGTTGGTGTTGTTGGTGGTGGTTAGGGTAGGAAATGATGGAATTGGTGACGAAGATGGTGGCGCTTCTGGTTGTTGAGGTGGTGATGGAGATTTGATGTGATTTTGGTTGTTGTTCCCTCTCTCTCAGGAAAAAACAAACTAACAAAGGTATAAATTCTAGGGTTTTGTAAATTCATTTGCTTGATTTCAAATCTCTAATCGATTTATGTTTAATCACGAAATTATTTTTTCCCCGTTGAAAGTGGAAATTGTGGAGGTATACTTGATAATGATTATGTTGCAGATTTTTTTTATTTTTTATTTATTTATTTTACATATGGATGTTTCATGAACTGTTTTCCAAATATTGAAATTAGAATATAAATTGAGAATTAGAGATATAGAACTGGCTTGTTTATCGATTACAGATTTAAAATTCTTGGTACAAGTGTTTGCTGAAATGTTTGAGAGAATTATTGTGTTGTTAGAGCTTTGATTGGGAAATTTCTTGTGAAAAACTTGCAGGTCGATAGAACAGACTTTCTAAAGTGGCATTGTGTTAAATGCAAACTTGTCATACGGCTCATCTTTAAAGTTTTCTAATATCTGAGCCATAATGGTACTTGATTTGGTTTTGCATTATCACTGTGGTGCAGAAGAAATTGGTGTGTTCTAGTTGGAATTGAGTTAATTTTCTGTTCGTTGTGTTTACTAGGAATAAGCTTTCTGTAAAATACAAATAGGTGCTTTCTATGAAATACTAAAAGGTGCACCTCTACATAACTGGGTTGCTCATGGGGAAGCTTTGAAAACCAACCATGTTCTATCCAAAATGGTGATAAGTGGGGGTTGTCTACTTTGTTGGGGATTGGGTTGCACAGGTATCCAATATTTAATTCTTGTTCGATTGATTTTTGGTTCTCATGTGCATCATGTTTCTTTACATATTTTTGAGTCATTTTGAGTGGTCCGAATAAAAATCTCCCTTTGAGTTGGAAATGATATATAAGTGTTTTTTCCACCCACAGTTGATCACTAGAAAAGTATACATGTAAGAGCAAGTCTTATGTTGGAATCCATACATCTTCCATCTTCCATGCCACCTCAGCACTTGGAACTGTGGATGGAAGCGCAAGTCTAATGGTGGAACACAGAAAACGCTAATAAGAATAGCGTAAAACGATAATAATAATAGCATTGAAAAACGCTATTAATAATAGCGCTTGACTAAAGTCAACGGTCAAAACGCAATTGTTAATAACGCTACACGCCAATCTTAATAGTGCACGGCCAAATAATGTGAAACAGTTCAAACGAAATTATTTGTGAATGAGAAGCACATGTAGGGACCATGGAACATATAAATGTAAGTTCAGACGAAATTGTCTGTGAATGAGAAGCACATGTAGGGACCATGGAACATATAAATGTTTGGTTGGTGACTTGGTGTTTCGTAGCTACTGTTTAAATGAAATTTCAAGTTGGTTTTCAGAGATGCTATTATTAATGGCGTTAAACGTCAATCTTAATAGAGCTTGACTTACGCTATTTTGATTAGCGTTTAGCGCCATTCATATTGGCGTTTTTTGTCCTCTAACGTGCTATTTTTATTAGCGTTCAACGCTATTGTTATTGGCGTTTTTGATGGATTCCACACACCCTTCCACCAAACCGTGGAATCTTGCTTGGATTTTGTGTGGAAAACACCAACTTGAAAGCCATTAGACTTGACATTCCATGAATTTTCCACACTTGGAATATGATGGATTCCACCATAAGACTTGATCTAAGTGTACAAAGATAATAACTATTTACGGTAACTAAAATGAATTTATAATGATGGTAATTTTCAATAATTATAGGTATTGTCCACCTACAAGCCTAGCCATCAAAACGAAGAAGAAGAAGAACGAAAACAACTTTTGAAAGAAAAGCAATGGAACCACATGTACATGTGATGTGGGTACCGGGACAAACAGACAAATAAAAGTTTGATATAGGGCCAAACATTATTTTATTTTTCATAATGGTTTCCAAATTAAGATCAATTATACTCCCTCCGTAGTATATATATTTTGATTTTACGTACTACTAGTGATGATCTGACCTTAATTGTCTTGTGCCCTAATTCATTATCTTTACCACGTGAAAACATCTCAGTATCGTTAAGTATAATAATGTTTGTCTCTCACTCTTGAAAGTATCCAAAATGTTAATGTTGAGGGCCCTTGGAAACCAAATGAATGGAAGAGAAACCTCGTATATTTAATTCATTTTGTTACATAAATTAATTAAAAAAGAAAAAAAAGTCATTTGTTCGCCGGATGTTTTTGCTCGTTAGTTTATTATTCATCTGACTGTTTGTTTGAACATAAATTGTTCCCTAGCTTGCTAATTAGCATTTATGTGCAGATACTTTCAAGATTAAAGGAATATGTTTATCAACAATTTTATGAACATATTCAAGTATCACGCAGTATTCGTTTGTAGTTCTGTCTTTTCTTGGCCTTAATTGTTGTGATGTTCTTACGCCGAATTGGTGGTGCAATGGTAGTACGGCTGACTCCGTGTCAGAAGATGTGTGTTCGACTCACGCCAGGTTCGCGCAATGGTGTATACTCATTTGACTTTTTGTTGGAGATAGTTTATGCTAGTTGCTTCCATATTTGGCGAGACAACTGCCTTTAGATTTGGAGACAACTTGGGTTTGCTGGTTCCTTTTTTAGCAACTTGTACATTTATACTTTTTGTTACAGACAACTTAGGCTAGTTTCCTTTATATTCGGAAACAACTTCGACAAGTTGCCTTCACATTTGGAGCCAACTTGGGCTAGTTACCTTCATATTTGGAGACAACTTGAACAAGTTGCCTCCATATTTGGAGCCAACTTGTGCTAGTTGGCTCCATATGTTTTTCCATTGTTCAGTGATGGCTACAGGTAATGTCAACTTATTCCATCAGTTATATGCAATTTTGTATATCTAGTATATAATTTTCCGTAGACTATTAGTATACCGATAATAATTAACTAGTTTATCAATTGCAATATATGTCTGAAACTTTCTTCCGGTGTTTTGATTTAATATGTTTTTTGAGTCTATTTAGTTTTCCATACATCTAGTTAAGTTTTAATGAAAGTAGCAACTTATTCTTGAGTTTATTTAGTTTGCCAAGAACATATATATGTACATGGTTTCATTCTTAATTGGGACTACAATAGTTGAACTTTATCTAGCTTGCACCATCTTCATTCTTGGATTCTAGATTTTGGGGACAACTTGAGAAAGTTGCTTGCCCTTTTGGAAGCGACTTAAGGCTAGTTGGTTCCTGATTTGGAGCCAACTTGAGCTAGTTGATTCCATATTTAGAGGCAACTTGAGCTAGTTGGCTCCATTTTTTTAAAAAATAAGAAGATTTTACTTGGTTTAGTCTTGATCTCCTGATACCTTTTTATATTCATTTCCTTACAATTTATTGTACACATGTCTTTGATTGTGTTTTCTGCTTGAACTTCAAACCAATATGCTTACATCTTGGTATATTTAACTTTGCAGTAGAGTGGAGATTCTGCTGCTTTAAGTGCTCAATGAAGTTTGGTCGAGATACGTTGGACAAAGTGATTAAACTTTGCAGTAGAGTACTTTCCTTGCATCTTCTTTCAAACTATGTTACACAAATGTGGATCACAACCAGGTAAAGTAACTGTGACCCTGACCTTTGGTTATATTTTTTAGTCATTCATGCATGAAAAATTATCTTAAGAGTAGTTATAACTTGCGACGAATCTGTGGTGCAATGGTAGCACGACTGACATGGTGTCATAAGATGTGTGTTCGACTCACGCCAGGTTCACTCATTTGTGTTTCAAATTGCGTAAAGTTTCCTTCAGAATGAGACGCCACTACTGTCCTAGATTCCCGATCTTGGAGACAACTTGCTCAAGTTGTCTGGAATTATGGAAACAACTTGTGAAAGTTTCTTCCAACTTTGAATACAACTTGAACAAGTTGCCTCTAGTTTTGTATAGCTTGCTGAATTTTTCGTTATTTTTGAGTTTTAGTTTGTTAATTGAGTTTGAGATTAAATCAAGTTTGAGTTTTGGTTTTGGTTGTTTATCTCGTTTTAATTGAGTTTGAGATCATTGATTCATTTGTGAAACATGAAGGGTTATTGTTTGTTTTAGATTTAGATTTTGGTTTGTTGTAATTTCAGGAGCAATTATCATGTAAAAGATAAGAAACAAATTAAGAAATGGCAGGACGAGATTAAAGAACCGAGATCATTGGATGCAATAAATGAGTGAGGGTAAAAGAGAAGTTCCATGGTATGGTTGGCTAGTTGGCTCCATTTTTTTTCTATAACTTGTTCTTATACACTATTTTGTTGGAGACAACTTATGCTAGTTGCTTACAGATTTGGAAACTACTTGGGATAGTTGACTCTTATTCATTTTAGCAACTTATATTCATGTATACTATTTTGTTGGAGACAATTAGGCTAGTTGCCTCCGTATTTGGAGATAACTAGCGCTAGTGAACTTTCTTTCTTCTATATATGTGGTTACATTCTTTGTTGCAGGTCTTCATTGTGAACCTGTATGAAATTCTAACTTTTTATACTGATGTATTTCTCCGTTGCCCCTCTTGAAAATTGAGTTAGCATGTTACTTGATTTTGGATTATTATGCTTGTAATGAAATGAATTTTGATAAACTTAGGTGAATTTCTGAGGTGGTGGTGTCCAGTGGTGATACTCTCTTACGATAAGCTTTGGTATATGGTTAACCATCATATACAGAGACATTTGAAATTGTGATAATTACTGCAGTCCATTTTCAGCATTTTGATTTGATAGATGATCCAATGTTTGACGTTCTATACATTTTTATGTGATTTGTTTGCAGAATCAATAAGATGAGAAGAAGACTTGCCCGAGTTGTCGACAAAGTAGATGAAGATTGTCTAAGATTTTTCTGGATACTCTGCTTCAAGTCTACACATGAAGATCGGTGTCAATATTCATAAATGTGTCCTGCACCCTATGGTTTCAAAAGATTGCAGGTTTAGTGTTTTTTGAGTCTGAGACTTTGTATTTTGTAAAACCCATTAAGTGATGTGTATTAATGATACTTTTCTATCTAAATAATGTGTCTCAAGTCTATGTGGTTTATGATGTTATGCCCATTATGTAAATTTGTTTTTCCTAAAAAAAACTTTATCCGGGGACAACTTCTGCTAGTTGGTTCCCCTTCTGAGGCAACTTGAGCAAGTTGGTTCCACTTCAGAGACAACTTGAGCAAGTTGGCTCTACTTATAAAAGTAAATTAGATACAACTTGTGCTAGTTTCTCCCGCACTTAGAAGCAACTTGAGCTAGTTAGCTCCAGATTTGGGGACAACTTGTGCTAGTTTCTCTCGCACTTAGAAGCAACTAGATCAAGTTGGTTCCATCTTTGGAGACAACTCGAGCAAGTTTCCTCCACTTTCAGAGCTTAGACTGGTTAGTTTACTACACTTCTGGAAACAACTTGATCAACTTGTGGAAGTAAAAAAATTCAACAAAAGTACTAAACAACCCAAACTCTTGTTGCCGCCACCTATCAAGAACCAAGGTTTGATGTTCAACAAATCAAAGACAAATATAAATAAATTGAAACAACTACAAGTGGAATAATGGATTACTAAACAACTAGAATTTCAAGGACCAGCATCATGAATTTATCAGTAAGAGAGGTATAACTACATCAACATGAGAAGTAATACCATACATTGTAAATAACAACAAGTGACTCATATTATGTCAAAGGAAATACTTAATCTTAACACATCCACCAGCAAGGTTCATTCCTCCGACCTCACTTATACCTGGCTTAAGGACTTTAGCATTCACCTGGTAGTGGATTTCAACATGCATGATATGAGAAAAATCCCTGAAATGGATATCAACCACATTCTCCATTGCTTTCTTGTGCTCCTCATTTAACCAGTCCCTGCGTATCACCACTGCCAATACTGCTAAAATAGTAAAGGGTTCGACACCAAGTGGAAAATGGACAGTAAATAAATGCATGGATATTAAATAAACTAGTCAAGATAGACAGCAAGCGAGCACAAGTTTATTTGTTATTAGATATACGGATATACAACCCACCTATTCATATTTCAAATGGTTCAGGGGATGGATGGCCCATGTCTTCCCCTGGATGACCTGAGCTAGTACTTGTAGGAGCTGCTAGAGAGACCCACGCAATTTGGAGAAGAAACTACTGATGTGCTTCTGCGGGATTGTTATCTAATGTGCACCAAGATCCATTTGGGAAGATTGATCAATGATGAGTCTAGAACCATAAGCCCCTAACTGATAATTTTCATACTTGCGTACTGGCAGGGTCGTCTCGCTGGTTGGTCTTGTTGTTTTGAGCAACAAATGATACAGGTATTTATATTGGTTGTACTCTGAGAAATCCTAATTATTTCCCCTAAAGATAACAGTCAAGAAAAGATATTTCATATTTCAAATACCAAACTGAGCAATCCTCTGTAAAATGAGGATGTATTTCTATATGGGGATGCAATTATAGGTTTTACCTCATCAACCAACTTCTACAGGTTCCTTAAAGCTCCGCAAGAGGCATTTTCCTAGCAGACAGTTCTCCTCTTCTTGAGAAATCCTCTATAAAGATATTTTTATATTTCATTCAAGCATAAGCGAAGGGTTCCACACATACGATATCGAAGTAGGCCTCTAATTGAAACAATTTTTCACTGGCAACTGAGATTTCATGTCAAAAGATTTACGCACCTTATATGTGCGCCTCATCGCTCTATCATTTTCATATCCAACACCCAGAAAAGCACCAGTTACTGTTGATTAGATTAATAAAAGGATATATTAGAAGTTTAAACCACATAATACGTCATAAACACGATAGAACGCCAATGCGATAAGATAGGAACTTGCACAATTGCACATAATCTATTCGCTATCCCTCGACCCTAATCAGGCAGAAGAAACACAATTTTATTCATCCATTACACTAGACATGTATTATTTTGTACACATTCTGAGTGATGCTTCTCCATACTATATGACATCCTGGTATATCGAAAGCTTAAAGCATCATATTTTTAGAAATAAGACATAAAATAAGAAACATGTTCAACGTTGCAACCTAAGAACCCAAAGCCATATTACATTTCTTCAGTAAATTCCATTTTCTAAAGACAAAACCCTTAAGTATCTTCAATTATATTATTACAATTAAACTGCAAATTCAAACTGCTATACTACTGATTAAATAGAAATCAAATTCGGTAAATGAAACAAAATCACTATGAAATTACCTTTACTGATTTCTTTAACACCAACAGAAGCTGTTAATTTTGTTGTTTTTGATACTCTTCAAAGTACGAAACCTTAAAAACTGAAATCATGTACGAAACAAAATTATGTACAAAATCCTAAAAATTGAAACAACATCATGTACGAAACCCTAAAAATCGAAATCAAATAAAATTTAAACTGAATTGAGACATAAAATCGTTGTTTACCTTCGATTTGATCTCTTTTCAAACTGTAGTTGTTGAAGATGCACAATAAATCGATACTGAAACCTAAATTTCTCGTGTTTTTATTTTGTGTGTTTAAGTTAGATTTGATATTCTAGATCATATAATAGTATAGACCCTTGTATTGAAGATGGAAATTTAGTATAAAAAGTCTTAAATCTTAGGTTATAATAAACTTACACAACAAAGCTATTAGTTGGCAATCCAAGACATCCACCTCCAGCAGCTTCCAACTTTATCCTAATCCCTCACTGCTTATCCCGTCACGAACGGGCTCGAATCCTCTGTGACCAAACAAATGAGAGAGGTTTTTTTTTTTTTTTTTTTTAAATAAAAATAAATTTAGCAATATCACGTGTCATTTTTTCATTGGTTGGAACAGGGGACAGGGAGGGGGTTTGGTCACAGATGATTCCCTGCGGTCACGAGTCATTTAAAGATCGACACGTGTTAAAGGGCCCTTTGGGAAAGTTGAAGACCTAAATATACATACGAAGAGAGTTAATGTCCTCATAACACAGCAGCAGCAGAAGAAAAGTGAAGGAGATCTGTAATACAACAAAAGGTAAGATTTTGTCTTGGATCTATCATCTATTTTTCATTCTTTTTGTGAACAACAAATATTCACCCTAACTTTATTTCAGATTATCCTAGAACTGGTTAGATTTAATTTTATTGTGAACAACAAATATTCACCCTAACTATTTTTTCCAGATCCATCTTAGAAATGGCTGGATTATATTTTTAATTTTAGTGTGAAGAACAAATATTTACCCTAGTTTTATTGTGAATAACAAATACCCTAACTATTTGGTAAATATTATTTTAAAACTGGAAGTTTAGACCAATTTCATTATGCTAATAGATGCATGACCTAATTCATCTCCGGTATAGTATTAGCATACATATTTAGTTTTTTTTATACAAACTGAACTCAAGTTCGAATTTTTTTCCCTAAATAGGATCAAAGCCCCAATAATGCTGAGGATGTACAAGATGAAGGGTTATGCTTCTGCTTTAGCTTCAACATCAAGCTTCATTAATAGATCAATCATGAATCAGACCAAGATGACAGTTAGGGGTTGTGCCACATCATCAGATAATCGAGGTAGTAATGAATTTTTTATGCTTAAAAATCAGGTGTTCTGCGCAAAAATTGACATTAGTAGTGTATAATAATGATTCCTTTCAGGGCATTTCGTAGTAAAACCCGAGGATATGGAAACAGATGAGAATATGATGAGTTTGTACGAAAGGTGGATGGTATACCAGGAGATCTACAGAGACGAGGAGGAGAAGCATAGACGCTTTCCAGTGTTTCAGGAACGTGTGAGACGATGCCGCTCAGCTAACTGTTTTGCAGACTCGTTTAAATACGAGATAAACAAAATACGGGTAAAAAATTGGGGTTGGAGTTTGAAAAGACACCAATCTCTCGAGGATTGAGGTAATTGTTGAAGCTAAGTCCATCGGTGTATATCTGAATTTGAATGTTATCAAATTGGTCATGGAAATTGGTGTGGACTTGTGACTAACATAATAACAAATTGGTGTTTTCTTATTGCAGTGACCTTTCTGTGGTGGCGTTATATGGACTCACCTTGCTGTGGTGATGTTGTATGTGTTGAATATTCAACACCAACTTAGTCAAGAGTTCACACCTATCTAGACTAACCTAGAAATATCTAGGATGTCTAGAGTCAATATTAGACAATTAACATGTGTAAAATGAGTGTTCTAGGGTTAGACAAATCAAACAAGAATACTAGATTGTCTAGTAGTTGGTTTGGTAAGCCTCCATAGGCATAGTTGTTAGCCTCCAAAGGCATAGTTGTTAGCCTCCATAGGCATAGTTCTCTTCTTCTTTTGTAGCCTATAAATAGGCATGTTGTATTCATTTGTAAGTAAGTAAGAAAGAAAGAATCAATCAATCAAAAATATCAAATAGATTGTATTCCACCAAGATTAATATCAATGTAGTCTTTACGCTTCCGCGTTTATGTTCTCCTCTCTTGTTCGATCTTTAAGATGGTATCAGAGCAAGGTGAGAGGGAGAGAGGAGAGGAAGAGAAGTTATATGTTTTCCTAAAGAGTTTCTAAAGTTGCAATAAGAAGGAGAAAGAAAACTAAAAAAAAAAAAAAAATAGTTGCGCAATATTCTGATGGTTATTGTGACAAGTTTGAAGCTAGAAGTCAGGTGAAGGAGAAGTTTGATGTCGTTTGAATTCACGGTGAAAATCGAGCTTAGGGCATGTTCTTGATGCCGAGAAAACATGGCTGTCGAGATACTAAAAAAAAAATGTTACCGATGTTTTTGATGAGAAGAATCAAAGATGGTCATAAAGTCCAAGCTTGAGCTGTTTAGGGTTTGTTTGTGACGGTTCGTCGCTGCTCCAAAGAAATCGAAAAAAAAAATGGTTTATGCTTAGCTGGTGAAGGCGTAAGGATTATTGCTATCTTGCAGCTCCGTCGCTTGTGGTTTTAAAGCCATGCTCGTGATCTTGAAGAAGAAGAAGAAAAAAAAAAAAAAAGTTCGAGGTTGTTTGGTTTTGGTGAGGGTTATGAACTCTTTTCTTGAGCCAAGATAAAGGAAGATTATTAAGACAATTTTTTCCAAAACAAAACGAGCCTGCTGATGTGAGCGAGCACAAGGAAGAAAATATGATTGTTTGCTGCTGCCATTGGCGTAGTAACAAAGATGACAAGCTTTAGCCTAGAAAACATCGTAGGAAGGTGCTGTCATGTGTCGAGATTGGTATTTTGCTGCCATTGCCATGAGAGCTCCAACCGGTGATGATGATAATGCTTGCTTCTGGTGATGAGACATGTAGCTCGTTGGTGCTTCTCAGGAGGGTGCTGTCATGAAGAGATGACTATGGACAGCGAGAAGAACAATGGTGGTTTTCCGACGGAATGGAGCTGCTGCCACTATCGGAAGCCGATAATGAAGCCCATGGTTGAGCTTGGAAAGCAATGGTGTTGCTTCTCGGGTTGCAGCCATTAACAACATAGAAATGGAAGTGAATCGAGCTCAGAGATGAAGGGTGAACGACGGAGCTCGAGCGAGACGCTGCATACATTGACGGATGATAAGATGAACGTGGAGATTTCCAGAGATGGAATGATGCTGTTATCCGGTGATGGTAACGGTATTGCATGCATGTCAGTAATGCCGGGACAGTGATGAACGAGCAGAGAAGTGAAGCTCGAGATGAACCAAGTTCAGAGACAGCATGGTAGAGCTTTGGCAATGGAAGGTGGCAGTGGTTTCGGTGATCGGAGCTGCTGGTGATAAAGATGGAAGTGTTTCATGGAGAGTTCGACGTGAGCACTTGGATGTTGTTCGAGGAGAAGTGATGAAGAGTGAACGAAGGGAAAACGAGTGGTAGCTGCCATTATTGACCGAAGCTCGAGATGTAGAGAAATCGTGTGATACCGACACACCTAACACGCCGCACAGAGGAAAGAAAAAATGGAAAGCAAAGGCGGAAAGCAAAAGTGGAGAGAACACGGGCTGTGATGAGACTGCATACATGAAGGACGACGAGACGGAGACTGCTGCTGCTGCTCCCAGCAATGATGATGCTGCTACCAATAGATGAAGGAATAAAATGGGTTGAGCAATAAGAGTGGATTGAGGTGTTGCTGCTGTAATGAATTCTTCCACCGATGGAGATTCGAACAAGTGATGAGTTAACCGTTGAAGGAAGAAGAACATGATGTTGTGTCGAGAGAAATAGAATGTTTCCATGATGATACACGGTGGTCGATGGAGTTGGAGATCGATAGTCGCGCATGCAGCAGAAAGCAAAAAAAAAAAAAAAAAAAAGAGAGTGCCAGTGAGAAAGTGCCATTCAACTCTCTTTTCATGGTGTGACCGACACACTAAACGTCCATCTCACCGGCAGACAAAAATAAAATAAAATTCAAAACATAGAAGAAGTTGAAGGTGATTTAGATGGGCTGAAAGCCTCAAAGAAAATAGATAAGATGCAGACAAGATGTTTGTTTAAATGCAAGGATGATCATGGAAACATAAGTGTGACAATAATTGTCACAGCGTTGCAAATCTGTTACGAATTCATAAATGTGGCAAATCTGGATAGCGTGACAAAATTGTAACAACAATATAACAAGAATAAGAATAGTCAGAGCTTGTGGCAGAAGCTTGACGAAATGAAAGATTGTGAGAGAATCTGGATAACCAAAGAAGTGTTACAGTTTTCGAACAAAAGCGTGACTGGAACAAAGATGAATAGAAGAAGAAACAACAAAAATGTTGTGAAGAAACGGAAGCAATCACCAAGTGGTGATGAGATAGAGAACAACAAAAGTGGGTGAAAATCCTATGAGTTGTCTAAAGAGTACAAGAAGTATTTTACTGATACGAAGAGGACCGCAATGTCCCTAAACTACGATGGAACCCGTATGTTCTAAAACTACGAAGAGGACCGCAATGTCCCTAAACTACGATGGAACCCGTATGTTCTAAAACTACGAAGAGGACCGCAATGTCCCTAAACTACGATGGGACCGTAATGTCCTTAAACTTCCGAAGAGGACCATAATGTCCTTAAACTTCCGAAGAGGACCGAAACGTCCTTAAACTATGAAGAGGACCGAAACATCCTTAAACTATGAAGGGGACCGAAACGTCTAAGATAAAGAGAAGTTGGAAAGTAGGTGTTGAGGGGGAGTGTTGAATATTCAACACCAACTTAGTCAAGAGTTCACACCTATCTAGACTAACCTAGAAATATCTAGGATGTCTAGAGTCAATATTAGACAATTAACATGTGTAAAATGAGTGTTCTAGGGTTAGACAAATCAAACAAGAATACTAGATTGTCTAGTAGTTGGTTTGGTAAGCCTCCATAGGCATAGTTGTTAGCCTCCAAAGGCATAGTTGTTAGCCTCCATAGGCATAGTTCTCTTCTTCTTTTGTAGCCTATAAATAGGCATGTTGTATTCATTTGTAAGTAAGTAAGAAAGAAAGAATCAATCAATCAAAAATATCAAATAGATTGTATTCCACCAAGATTAATATCAATGTAGTCTTTACGCTTCCGCGTTTATGTTCTCCTCTCTCTTGTTCGATCTTTAAGATGGTATCAGAGCAAGGTGAGAGGGAGAGAGGAGAGGAAGAGAAGTTATATGTTTTCCTAAAGAGTTTCTAAAGTTGCAATAAGAAGGAGAAAGAAAACTAAAAAAAAAAAAAAAATAGTTTCACAATATTCTGATGGTTATTGTGACAAGTTTGAAGCTAGAAGTCAGGTGAAGGAGAAGTTTGATGTCGTTTGAATTCACGGTGAAAATCGAGCTTAGGGCATGTTCTTGATGCCGAGAAAACATGGCAGTCGAGATACTAGTGCCGAAAAAAAAATGTTACCGATGTTTTTGATGAGAAGAATCAAAGATGGTCATAAAGTCCAAGCTTGAGCTGTTTAGGGTTTGTTTGTGACGGCGTCGCTGCTCCAAAGAAATCGAAAAAAAAAATGGTTTATGCTTAGCTGGTGAAGGAGTAAGGATTATTGATATCTTGCAGCTCCGTCGCTTGTGGTTTTAAAGCCATGCTCGTGATCTTGAAGAAGAAGAAGAAGAAGAAGAAGAAAAAAAAAAAAAAAGTTCGAGGTTGTTTGGTTTTGAGCTGAGGGTTATGAACTCGTTTCTTGAGCCAAGATAAAGGAAGATTATTAAGACAAGTTTTTCCAAAACAAAACGAGCCTGCTGATGTGAGCGAGCACAAGGAAGAAAATATGATTATTTGCTGCTTCCATTGGCGTAGTAACAAAGATGACAAGCTTTAGCCTAGAAAACATCGTAGGAAGGTGCTGTCATGTGTCGAGATTGGTATTTTGCTGCCATTGCCATGAGAGCTCCAACCGGTGATGATGATAATGCTTGCTTCTGGTGATGAGACATGTAGCTCGTTGGTGCTTCTTAGGAGGGTGCTGTCATGAAGAGATGACTATGGACAGCGAGAAGAACAATGGTGGTTTTCCGACGGAATGGAGCTGCTGCCACTATCGGCAGCCGATAATGAAGCCCATGGTTGAGCTTGGCAAGCAATGGTGTTGCTTCTCGGGTTGCAGCCATTAACATCATAGAAATGGAAGTGAATCGAGCTCAGAGATGAAGGGTGAACGACGGAGCTCGAGCGAGACGCTGCATACATTGACGGATGATAAGATGAACGTGGAGATTGCCAGAGATGGAATGATCTTTGTTATCCGGTGATGGTAACGGTATTGCATGCATGTCGATAATCCGGACAGTGATGAACGAGCAGAGAAGTGAAGCTCGAGATGAACCAAGTTCAGAGACAGCATGGTAGAGCTTTGGCAATGGAAGGTGGCAGTGGTTTCGGTGATCGGAGCTGCTGGTGATAAAGATGGCAGTGTTTCATGGAGAGTTCGACGTGAGCACTTGGATGTTGTTCGAGGAGAAGTGATGAAGAATGAACGAAGGGAAAACGAGTGGCAGCTGCCATTATTGACCGAAGCTCGAGATGTAGAGAAATCGTGTGATACCGACACACCTAACACGCCACACAGAGGAAAGAAAAAACGGAAAGCAAAGGCGGAAAGCAAAAGTGGAGAGAACACGGGCTGTGATGAGACTGCATACATGAAGGACGACGAGACGGAGACTGCTGCTGCTGCTCCCAGCAATGATGATGCTGCTACCAACAGATGAAGGAATAAAATGTGTGAGCTGCAATGGCAGTACTTCTAATGTCGCGTTGAATTTGTTTTTAATTATAAAATCGTGTTGAATTTGGTTTTAATTATAAAAAGTAGAGAACGCCTGATTTTCCCGAATGCTATAGGCAGCAAGGTTGGTTTTAGTAGTATCCTTGAAGCTCACTTCCCTGTTTGTTGTTATGGAAAATGGGAGGGCTACAATTGCGAACAATACTAGATTGGCGATTTCTGTGGGTTGAGTTTTATCTGTATGGTATCCAACAAATTTGTTGTTGCAGCAACAATGCGGCAGGAGCGACACCGCAAAACTGGTATTCGCAGAAAGTTTGCAGCATAAAGTTTTTTATTATTATTATTTTATCTTTGATCAATTTTTGGAAGCAATTTTAGATTTATTTCCAAATTGACAGCTAGTGCCTCAGTCTCCTCCACGAAGGAATCATAGCCATAGAAGTGATTTTGGCCTTACTTCTCAAAGGCCATGGAAGAATTTGATTCATTTTTTCTCTGCGCTTTGTTATGTTTATGATTCCTTTCAATGGACTCGGATTGGTGTGATATTGGGACTCCCAGTGCCATTGTTAGTCTAACATCGAGAAATCATCACAACCTTGTTTCAGTGAGAACAATGTTTACCCTGAGCCATGACAGTACAACAGGAGTGGTTGCAGTGGGGAACAGAACATGACACTCCAAAAGGTGTTTTTAACAACAATCTTTGTTCACTACAGCTATGGAGACATTACATTCCCTACAATGCACTGTTGGATGCAGATAATTTGTTTATTGCAAAACTTTTTTTTTTTTTTTTTTTTGAAACCAGAACTAGATTTTATTAAAATTAAACAAGATTACACGCTGAAATGTCATACCCATTTGGTCTTGGATTACATAATTGTTGAGAAAATTAGGGTGCATATCGATCCAGATATGTCTCGTTGAAGAGTGTCTTAGTGTTTGAGTCTTAGTGTTTGAGTCTGGTCAGCAGCAAAATTTGCTAAGGCATCCGCGAGTTGATTTGCTGTAGACAAGCCTGGTGTATTCCAATTAACATTCCTTTCGTCTCTGCTACTATTGTTGTAGTAATCCCAAGTGGTTCTGCGATAGCAAAAAGAACTTTTCTTTCTTCATTGCGCAACACTGCTCCTGCTCCAGCTAGGGCTGCCAACGGGTACCCGATTACCCGGAACTGGGTTTATAGGGTTCAGTTCCGGGTCCTAAGATTGGACCCATTAACAAAATTACTACCTGACGGGTAGACCTGTTAGGAACTGATAAGTTTTCGGGTCCTAACGGGTATTACCCGGCGGGTACCCGCCGGGTATCGGGTACCTGAATATTAATCTTTTGCTTGTTAATTTTACTTAAAATGGAAAGATTTTGTATGGTTTCACTTGATTTTTTTTTCATTTTTCGTTTATTTTCGTACTTTTAATGTTAATTAAAATATTTGTATAGATATAATAATAATTTTATATGAAAATTATTAAAATTCAAGCTAACATAACAATTATAAAGATAGATTATCAAAAAATATAGTTGAATTTAGAGGACCCGATAAATACCCGGACCCGACGGGTAATTAAGGTTTTTAACGGGTCTGGTTCCGGGTCCATCAATTTAGGAACCGGACCCGGAACCGTTAGGATCCAGAACCGATTAAAATTAGCGGTTCCGGGTAGCATATTATCCGGACCCGTTGAGACCAGTTGGCACCCCTAGCTCCAGCTATACCTGGATTGTTTCTTGATGCGACATCGCAGTTGAGTTTAGGTGTACCTGTTGGTGGGGTAGTCCATACGATTGAAGCCGTATATTGAGTAACATGTTGGTTACTGTTGTTTTATATTGGGGCGAGTCCAGGTGCTAGAGGAGGTTGACGTAGTTGTGCCCATAAGTACTCTGTTGATCCTTTTGAAATTAGCAGTTTGATGATGTTTGGTGTTTCATTGATATTTTGGAAACAAAAGTTGTTTCTTCGAATCCAGATGTGCCACAAAGTGAAGCAAAGGTGTATTGTGAAATCTGATGGTGGTTTTCTATTTGGGTACAAGGGGTGTAACAAACTCTCAGCATCAGTTAGAGGAGTAATTATATGTTGTACCATCGGATATTTAATCCGTAGGAGAGAACTTATTTGTTCCCAGATTGATTGAGCTTGAGGACATGTAAAAAACAAGTGTTGGATGGTTTCAGGGGAGGTGTTGCAACTTGGGCAAATGGGGGTGTTGGTGATATGACGATGGTGGAGAGGATTTTTGGTTGGTAGACCATTGTTCAAAATTTTCCAAACAAAATTTTTTAATTTGGGGGGGGCTTGGTAGAGTCCAAATAAAAGGTTTATAAGCAGTGGCTTGGGTTGGGTTGGTTTGTTGGTGGAAAAGTCTATATGCCGATTTGACAAAGTAAGCCCCGGACTTTGAGGGATACCATATGAGCTTGTCTATGTCAGGATTTTCCAGAAGAGGTATGGCAATGATTTTTAGTGTGGTGACTGGGTCAGTGATGGTTTGTATGAGATCAGAGTTCCAAGTATTTGTTCCGGGGATGATGAGTTGGGATACAGTATGAGTGCGTTGAGATGTACTGTTGGTTATTGAATTCACTCCTGGAATCCATTGTTGAGACCAAATTTCAGTTTGCTCAACTGAGTTTATTTGGTGGAACAAACCCAAGTTGAACAAAGGTAATAATTTATTGATGTCCCTCCAAAGAGGGCTAGGATTTGAATTGATGATTGTAATGGGAAGTAACATGGACGGGTTAGAGAGATACTTACCTGATAAAGAGGACGAACACATTGAATTAGGTTGATCATGAATTGCCCAAAGTCTTTTTAGAAGTAGAGCTTTATTCATTGTTTCACTTGTTCTAACCCATACCTCCAGCTGACTTGTTATTGCACACTGTCTTCCAATTGATGTGATGTAGCTTCCTTGTGTTGACTGAGTGTCCCCAAAAAAAAATTCCTTTATCTTTTTGTGAGGTAGCATAGCGGTTTGCATGACATGATTAGCAGTAAGTGCAAGACCAGTATTAATTAGCAGTAATCTTCCTACCTGGTTCAACATAATTATTTTCCATCCTTGTAACTTTCTAGTGATTCTCTGTACCAGAGTATTATATATATCTTTTGATAGCCTCCCGTGAGGGATAGGGGCACCCAAGTAGGTAGGGGGCATTGAGGTGGTAGTGAAGTGAAAAATGGATTGCAGGGTGTAAATTTGCTAGGATGGAAGGTGTGGGTGGTGAATGATACTAGATTTTAAGGAACTAATTTGTTGTCCTGCTGTTGTGTTGTATTTGTTTAGGATGTGTATGAGGCTGTAACATTGAGCGAGACTGGCATGGCATGTAAGTAGTAAATCATCTGCATACATGAGATGAGTAATGGGAGTAGAATTGTTGGAGATTTTAATACCTTGTATTTTCCCTTGATGTTCAAGATGGATCAAGTTCGTTGAGAGTATTTCAGCACACATGATGAAGATGTATGGGGATAAATGGTCCCTTTGTCGGATGCCACAAGTTGGTTGGATGAAACCATGCGGGGTTCCATTTATTTTGACATCTAGAGTGACACTCTTGATGCAGAACATTATTCTTTGCACTAGCCATCTTGGTAAGCCTAACATCGTCATAGCTCTTTCAATGAACCTCTAGTCTAGCTTGTCATAAGCCTTATGAATGTCAAGTTTAAGAGCAATTTTCGGTTGTTAACCTAGTTGAGAAGTTATGATCGAGTGAAATAGCTCTATAGCAAGATCTATATTATCATGAATAGATCTAGATGGTATGAAGGCACTCTGATGAGGCTTGATGAGCAGTGGGAGTAGTGGTCTTAATCTCGCAACAATGATTTTTGAGATAACCTTATAACTCACATTACAAAGTCCAATTGGGCGAAATTGGGAAGGGATTTTTTGTGATTATTTTTTGGTATTAAGGTGAGATGGGTGTGGTTGATTTGGGAAGAAAAAGATCCATTCTCAAAGAAATCAGTAACTAGGTTGATGATTGTTGGTCCAACAATATCCCATGCTGCCATGTAAAACTTGCTCGAATACCCATCCAATCCAGGTGCACTATCTTTGTTGATGGAGAATAACGCTTGCTTTATTTCCTCGCATGTCACAAGATTCTCCAGTTGTTTCTGTTGATCCACAAAAAGACGAGAATTCACATTAGTGAATAACTCTTCATCAATAACAGTGTAAGGTTGGGAGTATAAATTCTCAAAATAAGAAACAAAAATAGTTCGAATTGAATCTTTATCCTCAATCCACATGTCCTGATTATTTTTTATTTGGTGAATCAGATTGTGGCTTCGATGTATTGTGGCAGTTGTGTGGAAAAATCCTGTGTTGCGATCTCCATCTTTGAGCCATTGGATTCTAGCTCTATATTTCCAGTATTCATTCTTGCAGTTGAGTAAAAACAAGAGGTGTTGTAGGGCTCTCTCAGAATTTAGAGTCGCATTTTGTATTTGTTGTGGATTAGCAATGGCACAATAAGCTTGTACACGCTCCAAATTTGTCTCTGATAGCTTGATTTGTTCTTCAAGTTGTCGAAAGATATGTTTACTCCATTTGAAAATCTCTTTCCTCGTTGTAATGATTTTATGTTGTAGTACAAAAGTTGTAGATCCCTGTGTTGGTTTATCCCATGCATCATTGATAACTGAAATGCAGTCAGGATGTAACAGCCACATGTGCTCACACCGGTATGGTTTATTATGTGTGAATCATGAGGCTCTGAGTTGCAGCATGATAGGCCCATGGTCAGAGGCATATCGAGTCTGATTGAACACTGCCGCATGAGGAAAATAGTTTCTCCATGAAGGTGTCACACAAGCGCGGTCTAGCCTTTCTTGAATGAGGTTGGACCCTTGCTGTCTATTTGACCAAGTGTATATAGTACCTTCAAAACCAAGGTCAAGCAAGTTACAAGCATCTAAAAATCTTTGGAATTTCAGCACTTGATTTAAAGTAACAGGTCTTCCACCATGTTTTCTGATTGTGATAAGATATCATTGAAATCTCCCAAGCATCATTATCTAAGTTTAGAATTTCATGTAAAGGTTCCCATAAATCCTCTCTTGCAGCTGGATGTGGAGGGCCGTAATCTGCAGATAAAAACCATGGTTCAACTGTAGCCGAAGTAACAATGGAGTGGATAATTGACTGGTTTTCAAAAATGATTTGAATGTCAAGTTGGTTTGTCCAAAATAGGGACATACCCCCTCTGTGCCCTACAACTGGTAAGGAAAAACAATGGGGGAATTGAAGTGTGGATGCTAGATTGAACATGTAATTAGAAGAGGCAATGGTCTCATAAAGGAAAAGGATTGAAGGTTTGTGTTTATGTGTAATTTCTTTCAGCCTTTGGACTATCAACGGATTATGAATCCCTTGACAGTTCCAAGCTATAACACACATTTAGAGTGATAGAGGTTCTTGCGACTCTCAAAGGACTCCTTTAAGCTTGCTGCAAGTAGAATCAAGAGACTAGAAAATAACAAACAAGCAACAAAATCCTGCAAGTGTTAATTTAACAGATGAAAATCCAAATCCAAACAAAGGTTTGAGAAAGAAAGTAATAGAGTTTGTAGATTCTTGAAGATCAATTGTTGTAGGTGTCTAGTGTCTTGGTAATATGATCATCAGAGTCGAAACAATTTCTAAAGGTGTTTTAGTGTCTTGGTGTCTCGGAACAGCTTCAAAGAGTCTTAGTACCTTGTGTCAAATGAATCCTAGAAACAATTCAAGTCTTAGTAACAGAGATACAATCAATTCTTTTCCTATTCATGAACAAAGATGGAGCTTTTTTAGAGACAAATACACAAACACAAAGTGGACATTAAGGATCAAACAATGTCGAGATTATTTGATTCAAAAGAAATTACTCAAAATCGATGAAAGGGTATATGATTGCTGGTAATGATTCACATAAATTAATGTTTCATGGGTATTGAATTGATTTAGGTTCTGTAAGGGAACGTATTTTCCCGGCGGGATTTTGTTATGTTCCTGCGATTATCACGGGTGGTTAGTGTCAGAACGGTAATATAACGGCTGATTAAGGAAGTATTGGGAACGGTTTTCCAGGGTTCAGGTTGGTAAGGTGGTTTTGAATTTTGAATCAAGTAATAGAAAGATTGAGAGAGTCGTACAGATGAAAGAGAGAGTTTGAAATGACTTCACCAGTTGTCAACTTGTATATATTTGCTAGTTTAATTGGGCCAACCGACCCGAGGGCCCGAAGGGCCCGTAGGGAGGGAGAACCTTCTATGGCCACTTTTTTGTAAATTAAAACCTAACACAAATTTCATAAAAAGATTTTGGTAGTGTGCACTTGATAATACCAAAATATCCCTCCCTTTTAGTCAAATTATTATAATTCCTTACGTATCATATTGTTTAAGGGTATAACTGGCAACCAAACTTCAATATAACATATCTAAAAATCCGTGTCTTAGAATTTTACAAATTATATCTCATTGGAAAGGTAATAAAAAAAGCTACACAATGAGTATAAACAATAATATCAAATTTAGAGTTTTTGCAGAAAATTTGGAGGTATTTATCATTTTAAGCACAATTTAGAAAATTATTTTCAAAACCCGGAGTGCCACTTGAAAACCGTAGCCGAGGCCCGGCTACCAAACCCAAGCTCGTTAAGTAATTCATTTGGGCTAATTTAATTATGTCCGTTTTAAGAATTTTGTCGCAGCGGAATGCTCGGAAATTCATTTAGGAAGGTCAAACCATAGATTTAACCTAATTTGAAAGCCACCGGAAGAAAAACACATTTTGGTTCTCAAATAAAAATACTAACACCGTTCAAGTCTTAAGATTAATTAATAAGAAACGATTTCAACCCCAAATTGTAAAACTGAAAACAGACCAAGGTGGATTACTAGAATTTTACAGGCTTCATGCGAGTTCCAAAATTTATGGTAATTATACGGATAAAATCTATACTGTAAATACTATTATCCCTAAATTAATCGGGAATTTTAAATGAGTTGAGTATCCTTTGACCACAGTCAAACATGTAGTTGACCAGAACTGCAGAAAATCAAAACTGTACCATTCTGTTTTATAAAAATTATATAAAATCACACATAACTCAAAATTGGATGAGGTTTATCATTTTAGAAAGATAAAAGATAGATATGGGTTTTCTCAGCAGACACTAAGGTCTAAAAACTAATGTATCATAGTTTTAAAATAGGATATTTATGAGATATTTAAAACAGTTGGATATTTTCTGGATTTAACAATGGTACAAAGAATTATGTTAAAAATACGTATACTACTTAGAAAATTCTATAATTTTCAGAAAATGTCCCTTAAGATGTTACAAAAATAATAGAATTATAAATAGTCAACTCAATACCAAACGATATTTTACAGCTTGAATCTAAGACTAATTACATCTTTGAACTGGAATTTTTGTCATAATACGACGTGAGTTGTGACACTCAGTAGGCAAAGAAGCAACAAAACATTTTATGCAATATTTTTCAATTTATTTTCAAAACAAGTTGCATGGTTAACACCACCACAAACATATGGAAACACCACATCCATATACATTAATAAATTCAATCAATCCGCTCGCCCAAGGGAGCCCCACGTGGGTTTAGGAAACAAAAACCGTTTCCAAGGATATCTCGTATCCCATCATAAATAATCTTTAAGAATCACATTCTATGGACCGCAACCCAACATTCATAATCATGCTCACAACATCGATTATCATCCATAAAAACTTGTAAATATGAATTTAATTAACAAAACCATAAATAAAAAGAGTTTTAGATTGTGTTGCGCCTACCTCAAACGGTAGCAATATGAACATGAATCTGAAATCTCCAATTAACGGATGCTAAAGGATCCTCTAACTATCTTGGTTGTTTCATATAAAAATAACTTCAAGCCTATAGTATATTTCTTTTCCTTTATTTTTGTTGTAACCTAAGCACTGATTAGAAGAAATGTTCTTCTTCCTTCCCCGACTAAAGCAACTCCTCTTGGTATATATATATAGTTAAACTTTTAATAAGACCCTAAATAATTACCAACTAATGACCTCGTGACACTTGGTACCAAAAACATATCCTAAGCTCATCTGATGACAACTAATTGGGTCAAAATCTTCTTTTACATAAACTTTTGACTGAACTTTAAAAACTTTAACAATGTTTTTTTTTTTTTTTTTTAACTTAACAATGTGGTGGCAGAAATAAATCAAAATAAAGTAAAGGTAGTTGGGGACAAATTCAATAAAGAGCAGTGATTACCTCTTCTTACTTTTCTTTTCTTCTTTATCTGACCCTACATTTCCACTACTACTATAAAATGACCCGTTCCCACCCATAAAAGATTCTCATGCGTGACAAAACAAAAGCATAGAAAACAGGAAAGCAGCTTTTGATAGATGGGAAACACAATTATTAAACTTAAAATAATTATTAAACTAAGGCAAGCTTAAAATAAATAAACATAGGTGAGAAACACAGTTATTAAACTTCTGATCATTACTTGTTGGTGGACATGTGAGGGTGGGAAACATAATTACTAAACAAAAGAATTAAGAAGTAACTCATGACTTAACTCATGGTTTAAGAACTAACTCATGGATCCGCCACGCATGGTCTTTTTATTTTTATTTATTAATTCATGAAGAATTTCGTTAAATACTTTTAACACAAAGTGGTGGACATCTTGATTATTACTCCCACCGAATTTCATGATTTTTGGAGTTGTAAAATTATTTTATTATTATTATACGAAATACAGTGAAAGAACAAAACTAACATTTTGTTGAGATGAAGTATCGAATTTGATGTTTCATAAGATACCTCAATCCGATCGTCTTCAAATTTCAGGGAAGCATTTCTAACATATGGATCTATGTCATATAAAAAGTTTACAGAAAACCAACGGTTCAAATGAAAGATAATGATATTATACGATCCTTCTAAAATCTGAGCAGATTACTTCATTTTAACAAAATATTCACAATAAATTCATAATAATTTTATATTTATCAAACCCAACGCTCAATTAAATATAACACATAGATATACAACTTTTATCAAGATCTAAAATTGTTTTGATATCATCAAGATTACCTAAACACAATCTAGAACAGACAAATCGAAAATGTACAGAAATTTCAGAAATCAATATCCAAGTTCAAACAAACATTTAACTGTGAATCTGTGATGAAGTATTCTCAAAATTTAATTAGAGATACCTAAGCATATTATCTATCAATATTATAAGGATGATCATCAATTAGCTTCATATTTTTAAATCAATAATTTATTGAGAACTAATTATACAAATTCAAAATCAAGTATAACAAAAACATAAAGAGAAAGGGGATCTAGCATTATACCTCAATTGCTTAAAAAAAAATCCTCTTGATTCTCAACTGTTTTTCCACGGTTTCTCTCTCTAAAATAAATCCTAGCTTCATCTCCTTCTTCTCCCTAGTTTTTATTTTCTCTCTCTAAAATCTCTTTCCTAAAATTATAAAACCTTAATAACATTACTAAGGAATAACAATGAATTTCGGTGGCTCTACTTCCACCCTAACTTGTAGCCTTTCTTGTTAAATCCACTCACCTAGGCTAATACTAAGGAACAACAATCTAAGCACAAGGTTAACCAATCCAGGTATAACCCGGCCCGAAACAATAGCTAAAAAATACAGGGTATTACATTCTACCACCCTTAAATGAAATTTCGTCACGAAATTTAGAAGTTACCTTGGAAAATCTCAGGGTATTTGCTCCGCATCTCGGACTCTAATTCCCACGTTGCTTCCTCGACTTGGCGACGCTGCCACTGCACCTTAACCATAGGGATGATCTTTGTGTAAAGCACATGTTCCTTAAAGTCCAAAATTCGAACCGGTCTTTCCACGTACGTAGCATCCTCTTGAATCTCCAAATCTTCCCAAGCAATAATATGTGAAGGGTCAATAACATATGAAGGATCTCTCTCGTACTTCCGTAAAATTGACACATGGAAAGTGTCATGAACATGCCCAATTTGCTGAGGTAACTCCAATTGATAAGCTGCTGCACCAACACGCCGAATAATCTGGAAAGGTCCAATGTAACGTGGTGATAACTTTCCTTTCTTGCCAAAATGCTTAACACCTCTCTTCGGGCTCACTTTGAGTAACACCAAGTCACCCTCAGAAAACTCTAAAGGTCGACGTCTCTTGTCTGCATAGCTCTTTTGACAACTCTGAGCTGTCATTAACCTCTGCCGGATTAACTGGACCTTCTCAGTCATCTCTCGTACCAAATCAGGTCCAAAAATGCTACGTTCGCCGATCTCGGTCCAACACACTGGAGATCTACAAGGTCGTCCATACAATACTTCAAAAGGTGACATACCAATACTAGCCTGCTGGCTATTGTTATAAGCAAACTCCACTAATGGAAAATGCTCACTCCAACTTCCTTTGAAATCCAAGGCACAAGCTCGTAGCATATCCTCCACAATCTGAATCACTCGTTCAGACTGTCCGTCGGTCTGGGATGAAAGGAAGTACTAAGAGAGACATGTGTACCTAACGCCTTCTGTAAACTTTTCCAGAACTGAGAAGTAAAACGAGGATCTCTGTCAGATACAATTGACACCGGCATACCGTGCAACCTTATTATCTCATGGACATACATCTGACTTAACGTGGCTAACGTATCAGTCTTCTTGATTGCTAAGAAGTGAGCTGACTTGGTAAGTCTATCAACGATAACCCATATAGCATCCTTGCCATGTGCAGCTTTGGGTAATCCCATGACAAAATCCATAGTGATGTGTTCCCATTTCCATTCTGAGATGGGCAATGGTTGAAGTAACCCTCCTGGTTTTCGATGATCAATCTTCACTTGCTGGCAAGTAAGACATCTCGACACATACAAGGCAACATCTTTCTTCATCCCTTTCCACCAATACTGTCTTTTCATGTCATGGTACATCTTCGATCCTCCCGGATGAACGGTAAACATAGAATTGTGAGCCTGTTCTAGTACTTCCATCCTTAATTTCGCTGGCACAAAAAGTTTCCCCATAAAACGAAGTACACCATCAGTTTGAGTCCAACCACCTGGTGTTTGACCTTTCTCTATTTGAGCAAGAATCGAAATCATCTCTCTATCAGTCTGTTGAGCTTCTACGATCTATTGTTGTAACTCTGGAACAACTACATTATTGTAAATCATCTCGTCAGGGCTCAAGTCGCATTCCTCCATAAGTCTGCACAAATCCCAAGCATGAAGAGTCATACTTGCTATACCGACCCTTAATTTCCGGCTAAGAGCATTTGCTACAACATTTGCCTTTCCCGGGTGGTAATGGAAGGTATACGTGTAATCCTTAAGAAATTCCACCCAACGCCTCTGTCTTAGGTTCAAATCTCGTTGGGTAAAAATATATTGCAAGCTCTTATGGTCACAAAATATGTCTATCTTCTCACCATACAGATAATGTCTCCATAACTTCAGAGAGAACACAATAGCTGCCAACTCGAGATCATGAGTTGCGTAACTCAACTCATGTGTCTTTAATTGTTTTGAGGCATAAGCTACCACTTTTCCTTCTTGCATAAGAACACATCCTAAACCCTTCAACGATGCATCAGAAAAGATTACATATCCAATTCCACTTACTGGTGTCGTCAAAACTGGTGATCCATTATGCAAACCACCACCAACGATACATAATACTTTATGTAGCCATGTTTTGGTTTATGCATCAACTAATTTTCCTTTGCAACTAATAAAACTATGTACCCATACGTTTCAAAAAAAGCGGCACTTTTATTTTATGCACAATTCTTGAAAATTGAATGCATAGCTATTATGCAAACCACCACAAATGACGCATAACATATCATGCAACCATATTTTGGTTAATTGATCGGCCAATTTTTCATTTTATAAAAAGTCATACTTTCGCATTACGTTTCAGGAAAAGTGATACTTTCACTTCGTTACGGGAAAAGTGATATTTTCCCTCTGTTTAGGGTGATACTTTCGCTCTGTTTCAGAGAAAATGATACTCTCGCTCCGTTCCAGAAAAAATGATAGTAACACTTTTTCTGAAACGAGGCGAAAGTATCACTTTTTCTGAGACGGGGCGAAAGTATCACTTTTTCTGAAATGGGGTGAAAGTTTCAATTTTTCCGAAACAAAGCGAAAATATCACTTTCTATAAACATGACGAAAATAGTCGCAGACAAATTCTATCTTTAGATTATTTTTCGGTCGGCCCTCCCACCGTGGCAACGGTTATCCTAGTTTAAAATTAGGTCCTAAATCAACCTTCACAAATCTGTGAATCGAATTCTTATTTACCACTATCACAACCACATCACTGTGCAAGTTTATAGTTTACGGCAGGTATCAAACATGTGAATATGATCGAAGAGAACCAAAACAAACTGATTAAGAAGATTTCAGAAGTTGAAAAAAATATCATGCAGCTGAACATCCAATTTTTGAACGGGCGTGTAAATTGGAGTACAAGGTTATAGCTAAAAGTCTTCATCATTCATTATGCAACCATACGGTATATATTTTCTATATCATAATATAAGAGATCACTGTTGTTGCTGTTTGAATTGAGTCTAGTTTCTGTTCATTAGTTGATGAACGTTTTAATGCTTAACTTTAGACAAGATTATTTGTGGTTCCTGGTGCAATTATCATTAAGATTTGAGATTTGTTAGATTAGATCATATTATGGACACAAGGGAGCTTGCTAACAGTGTTCTTCTACGGCAAAATCCTCACACGTTGAACAATGGCATACAAGGGTTAAGCTTTTCCCATACTGTCCTTCACGGAAGCTGTAAAAACTGTAGATCCCAGTGGGAAACCCTCACGCTTATGCCAAACAGTCCCTTTTGATAATTGGAAGCCACTGTATTCGCGATATTCAAAACTTGAAGAAGATCATGGTCTTGCTAAGCGTGCTATGGAAGCCTATGACAAAGCTGCAAAAGCTATACCTGACAAGGAGAAGCTGCAGATGAACTATATTTACATACTCGCGCTGCAGAGTTTTATGGAGATCCAAAAACAAGGGAGATATCTGAACAAGCCATAGGATCCGAGTTGCCGACGAAGATGTCAAGACTATGTGCATATGCACAATTTAGGAGAAATTGATCGCACTCGCATTATATACATTTTCTCATCCCAGCGTGCGGATCCGCGATCAGACAATGATTTCTGGAGCGGATGCCATGAGTTTGGGGTGAAGCATTGGAATGAGGGCAGTTTTAGAGAAATGCTACAAATAAAGAGGAGTGTTTCTGCTAGTTGAGAATCTAATGCATAAGGATTCAAGGTTAAACCTTGAGGAGGAAACAGTAATCATATGGAAACGTGTTGGAAGCCCGAATGGCCAACTTAGAGAAACCGTTTGCCCCTGCAGCTCAAGATAATAGTACCATGGTGTCATCCGTACACCAGATGGTGGTAGGAAGGTTGCTGCAAACCCGGGTACTGAATTACCTCAAGGCGATGATGAAGAACTAAGTTGAAATTGCACAAAGAGATGAGGTACTTGGGGATTTTCCGCCCATGAAGCTGAAAATGCCAGAAAGAGGGAGAATGACCTTCATTTCTAGCGCATCAGCCAGAAAATTCATCCGGTGGTGTTCGAAGGCTTTTTAATTTTTAAATTTAAGTAGCCAAGCGAAAATAAAAAGAAGAAGTTACTTAAAGTAATCCCGGCCATAAGTTCTATTTCAGAATAAGAATGTACAGGAAAGATTATCCCATTAACAGGTTCCACTATGGTGTTATCCTCTGAACAAAATGTAGCTATCATCTCAAAGACTAAACAAAATGAAACTGTAGATTAAATCTATAAAAGTTCCTACCATCAAACAGAAACAATAAAAGTTCAAACAGAACCCTGATTCATTCTTTGCAATGGTCGCATCTTCCCTGATTCATTCATTTCGGCCGAAGGCACATATCTCCAAATAAATACAGGAAGTAATCTCCAGAGCACCTTGGCCGTGCACCTCTCTGCCAGTCTTTACACTTCATGTAACCATCATGACCCCACATTAGACCCCATGAATTTTACCCTAAGCATAAAACAGCATGATCACAATCTTGCAGAGAATCACAAGAATAAACATCAACATCCCAATCATAATCAGTAAATTCTTCTCCTGCAAGCATATTTACAACACATGGACCATGCTGTAATTCTTCAATAATATCAATAGGGTGAAAGGTAGTAATTGGGTTAATGGATCGCCATTGACGGGATTCAAAATCCACCCACCCACTAATACCCTTGATTTTCACCACAGGATGGAACTTCTTCTTCCTACACCTCCGACCAACATATTTGTAACTGTCTGAAGATGCCAGCCCCTTCTTTAGAATATACTTAAATGCTATCAGGGGATGACTAGAACCATTCTCTGTGTGGTCAATTATCTGTTGCGCAGACAGTCCAATGTAGTCCCCCGTATCAATAAGATGGCGGTACTCAGCAGCAGTACCAGCTTTCACGGCCCAACATGTATCAAATGCGCCTTGATCCATTACTTTGGGAACTTTAGAGACCCTTTCACTCCAATCAAGGTAAGGAGGAAATCCCTGCCGTTAAGTAATCATAATATTCAGAAACAATATCAAAGAGTAACAAATATCTAAGTTAGGAAAGGACCAACAACAGATATAAAAAGATCAAAAACAAAATTGCATAATTTCAGACTTACCTTGCTACCTAGCAATCCATTCAGGTCATTGTTGCCGTATGGAACGTAAATGCCAGACTGTGTACGATAACTTCGTTGAAGTGACTTTGGTATAATCAACTGATCTTCCAAGTCAGATCAACAATTGACAAAAGGCTACAATATCAGATACTTTATCTTGAAATTCTATGCGGTACTCTTTCCACTTTGATTTATCTTTAGTGCCCGTTCTCATATCAAGGTACTCCGCTAGGACATCAACCCCGTTCTGGTCAATTGACAACAGATACAAATCTTACAAACATATACAAGTTATTTTACTATTGGTTATCAAGATGCATGCAATAGAAGAGTTATATGGTTAAACTTTAAGTCTTACATTTGGTAGGTTCACTACTGGTTTTCTCAGAAGTTCAATAAGAATGCAGCGCAATGCAAGGCGTCTACCAGCCACCCGGTTAATACCATCAATTATTTTATCTGCATAAGGTGCTGCATTTCAGGAAAATACATGAGCATACGAAGGCAGAAGAGGAGTAAATGAGTAACTCAAATGCAGTACTTACATAACAGATCTTCTTTGCATCTTCTTAGTTCATCTATGTCAATTTCATGTTTTTTTCCCTTGACATCAATGTATTTGCATGAACTGCATAACACGTCTCTCTCATTATCAACAAATGAACAGCAAACAAAGCATATATAGTGCATGACCTCACATACACACGGAGAACAACAGAGTACGACAGTGCCAACCATAAAATCAAAACTGTCGATAGCATATACATGTCGTAGACTGAAATGCAAAAATTGTGATGTCAATGTATTGCCAACAATTCAAAATACTACCTTACCTGATCTCAAATTTATGAAGATCATATGTATCATCCTTCATTACTTTAAGTAGGTTTGAACTTCTTGTGATCTTGAACTTCTTGTGATCGCCCCGGTTGTTGAGGAATTCATTATTCCATGTAAAGCCCAGCCAGCCCTACTGATTGATATTTGTTCTTGTGCAATCCTGCCTCGAAGTTCACTGTTAAACTGCAATGGGCCAACAACATTCACAGCAAAGAAATTAACAACCCATGAACACCAACAAGCACATTGTCTAATTGGTAGTCTTTATGAGTTATTTAAAAAACTGAAAAACTGAAACATGGAAAATAATTGAACTACTTCCATAAGCAACAAGCTACCCTGTATTGTCATAGGAGGCTTTAAATTCATTTTAGATGATCCTCATAATTAAGCAATCACCCAACTGATAGTAAGGAGGCTGCACACTTTCAAGACAAAATAACAAAGGTAGAGCTATAGCTCACTGATCTTGGATGCGCTGGTGTTGATGGTGGTCTTCTGACAAGGGAAGTCTATGGCCAATTCAAATAAAAGAGGAAGTAATTGTCAATGGCACTAACAACAGCTCAAGTAAATCTCTTTTAGAAAGCCATGATCAAAATCAAAGTGTCAACACTCAGGGATATGTAGAAAGAGGTACATGAAGACCCACATGTGCAATAGTGACAACATAACTCTTCTTGTTTTTAGTGATAACATTCAAAAATAGCTAATCATCTATCAAGCATCTCTAAGAATCAAACTGTCCTCTTCCACTAAATACATCTTCCATTAAATACCAGGAGTTGCAGGTGCCTTAATTGCTAGGAGTCTCCTAATGTACCACAACATGACCTCATGCGAGGTGGTTAAGATTTCCTGAAAGCACTTGGGACATAAGGTGATGCGGCTAATGCCAGTACTTGAGGAAAAATCTTATTGTAAGATTTCCAGCTCAAAAGTAATGAATCATGTAAAAACTCATGTGGTTAAGGTTTCTTGAGGGCGCTTGGGACATAAGGTGATGCGGCTAGGGAAAAACCTGAGGAAAAAACTTATCCTAAGATTTCCAGTAATGAAGCCATGGTAGATTGAATCATGTAAAAACCCAACCTGCGGTCTGGAACCGATACAGTTACACATTGCAAGTCGTAAAGTTAAAGCGCGCGTATACCAGTAGCCAACTATTTACGGGGGGATGTGAACACATGGATTCTTTCCCAGACATAGCAAATAATACGCAGATGGATCTTTTAAGAAAAGAAAAAAGATGTAGGATGGGCAACCCAATAACCATGAAGATTACCTCGAAACCACTCATAGGCATAACATCGCGCATCACCTTAACAGTTGGTGGAAACCGCAAAATAAGTAAAACCCGACCAAGTAACTACAATGCTTTCATAATTTTAATACCCAAAGTAAGGTTTGAACTTTTATAGAACATACCAATCCCATGTCCCTTATATCTACTTTATCTTCCTGGAGCTCTTTCTGCAGTTGAGCAAGGGAAGGAGAATGCACGCCAAACGAGCCACGCTTCTCGACAATATCATTCTACATAAAAATTAGACCAGATAGAAACTAAGTTGGTTGCCATTTAACCAAAAATGACAAATAGTATAGCAAACTAAGTTGACAACTTAAAAGTAAGACAATGATGGTATTCAACATTAAAAACTAAGTCTTGAGAACTTTATTTCACAAGTCAACAAGAGAAACAAATACCACATTGTGCCTGCAATTTTTTGGGCAAAAGAGATGAGCTGTAGTTCGATCTAGACTATATAGAATCTCTGATCCTGCTCCACAAACCTCCCCCCCCTCTTCTATAAATACATAGAAGAAGAAGCAATTAATAAAGAGAAAAACATATTTGGTTACAATGTTTCATACACTTCTACTATCGGATCAGCTTGCATTACCTCCTCCTCCCGTTATGTACCCTCCCATGCCAACTAGAATCAAGCAATAACTATCACGAAAACAAAATAAAAAAATCAGAAAATCTCATTAAGAATTGAGAGAGGAAGAGGGAGAGAGATAGAGAGAGCACCTTGCATTTTTTTACCAAAGGCAAAGCATATGCTAAACCTTTAATACCCCTCATCCTTTTGGGGCAATAACCAAACCTAGAGAAAGAAATCAAACAATTAGAACAAAACCGACAAGATTAATATCATTGGTGAGCAATAAGACAAGTGGCTGTCTTTGGCCCCTCCAACTCCAACTATCAAGACAATACGTTTAGGAAAGGTAAAAACAAAAAATGAAAGTCTGACTTACACTTGAGTAATTTGCAAACTCTAGTGATTCCCTCTTAAGATTGTAATTCCATCTCTATAACAAACTTTCAAGGCACCAACAGCGTGACGATCTGCAAAAACAGCAGAAATCAAATAAAAGAGAGAAACATTTAACCTATGTGAAGAAACAGAAGCCGAACTAAGCTTCACTGATGATTTCTCACTTGTACTTAAGCCGTTATTTCTCGCAATACCGACATGCAAACGATAAATATTCAAAGGTAGAAGTAATTTGAAGTTTCTGGAATAACTTTAAGTTCTACGATTCATTAATGACTAGGAGCGGAAAAAAAAAAAGTTTATTATTCATATTTACAAATCCCCAGTTGGATATTAAAAGGGAACTTCTTAAGCGACCATGCCACAAGTGTTCATATGAATGTATACGGAAGACGACCCAGAGAGGCAGTAAAATTATGACTGCTTTGCACACACCGTAACCAGGAAAGGAGGCAAACCATAGCATGGGCTTCGTAATAATGGAAAGTGTATACAGAAGGGTAAATGATATTAAGCAAAGCTAAACATTACCTGGAGTCTTAGGCTGTATCAAACAAACACAGGGACAAGAAGTCGCACCTACCTACAACCACCAAGCACAAATAAGTAATGCAGCACATGTGATCCATGTAGGTTAATTCATTAGCCATCAATTTCAATTTAACAGGTTTCTGGTTTGTACTGTACTGTGTACTTTGTCATTGGAAAAATAGCCTTAGAAAACTACACAGATTGAAATAACGTATATCTTCAGTAACAGGTATTTTCATTTGTTGATAATAATGGGTATCTTCAGTAACATACATTTTCATTTTAAAAGTTAGGCAACAACCACAACAGATTAAAAGGCAAACATATGAAGAACTGTGTGCCGATATATGTAGATATTGCATCCTGACTTATTGCACTATTGAAATTTGCTTTACTGCAAGAATTATGCATTAAGGCACTGTTATAATACCGCTCCCCTATACATAAATAGATAAAAGGTGTCAATGTGTAGGTGATTATGACATGGACATGGTAATATGAACTAGATCGAACCTCTTGGAGATATTTGAGAAATGAAAGATACCAATGACATAGAAAGTTTTGTTTTGGTAACTAACAAACAAAGAAACTACTCAATACTCAGAAGTGGTGTTTATAGATAGTGGTTATGTACATGTATTTTTATCTCAAAAAGTACTGTCAGCAGTGACAACGATAGACTAACTTTTTTACATTACTAACACTGTTTCTGGATAGTGACAGGGAGCATGATATATAACACTTGTCAACAAGGATGTGGAAAAGGCAAGAAAAAGAAGCAACTTAAGTAAAACTACACACCAATGAAAATACTGATAATACGTGACAGTTCATTTCTCCATTTTTCCATCTACCATGAAAAAATAACCAAAAGCTTACAACAGTGTACATGAGCTACTCAATAAGCCACAAAAGCCATGAAATCATGCTGAAGGTTGATATAAAGCATCAGTTCCATTTAACAAGAGAAACTACTCAATGGCCAATAATACCAAAATCTGAGGGTAGATGATTTTTAAGGTTCCAACATAATTGCTCCTTGAAGATAACTAATACCCAAAAGAAAATTTAGTCTAAATTAGCTTCTTCAAGGAAAAACTAAATAAAATACAAGAACACAGTCTTAGTACAAGTGATTTTCTATACAGATTTTGATAGAGTAATTATTACCAACAAAATAAAACTACACAGATAACAAAATCAAAATCAAACAACACAAAACAAAGCATGAAATTAATTATGAAACAACTAAAAAAAAAAAAAAACCCTAAATTATCCCCAAATTTTATGAACTCTAAAGGTTCAATTTGGTGGAACTTCTAATAAGATTCCAAGATCACTCATATCTACTATCAAATAGGGTTTCGGATCCTCATTACCTGCAAAAATTTGGTAGTGGTGGTGGTGATGCTGGTTGGTGGTGTTTGAGAGGAAGAAAAATGGTGTGTGTTGCTTTCTGTGGAGTAGAACGAAGAGAGAAAGTGTTGGTTGAAAAAAGAGGAGAGAATAAATAAAAATAGATATAAATTAAGTGAGTTAGACTGAAGAAGTGGGAGAAGTAAGTCTGGTGAGTCAGGTCGGCCGAGTTCGTAGCGAGTCCATCTTGACTCGGTCCATCTTGACTCGGTCCAATTTCTTTAAAGTAATCTGGGAAGTAAGTTCTCTGCCTAGTATACCAACAGTCAAATCTCACAGAAAATGTAGTAATTAGCATTCATGTTGGTTGCCATCTTCGACTTCGAGTGTCTATTTGGTCATAAGACTAAGTCTTATGGGGTGCTAGTCTAGCACCTAGATTAGCAGGAAGTAAAATCGCCTAAATCTTATGGGAGTGCTAGTCTAGGATGCTAGTCGCTGAAACAAAACAGCGCCGAGAGCTGAACCATTCCGCGCAACTTCCTTTCGCTAACAGATCCCCGCTTGACTGATCCAACACACCGATCACCGCATCGTATCATTCCGCGCAACAACTGAAGGGGTGAAGAAAGTAAATGATGATTGATATTACAACCAGTCTTTTCAGTAATCTATTAAGGTAGGCCATATCTAAGATAATTTTCAATTAGTCTTTTTCGTTATCCTTACAGATGTTGTTTAAATAATAACAAAAAGAAAAACTTTAGTCCCACGAGCATCATGCAGTGGCTGACAACTAAACCATACAGCGCGTTTCCATTCCGCGCAAAAAGTTTGCGCTGGACAATTCCGCGCAGAGATGCTTGGAATATTCTTGGTATTTGTTTGATTCGCGAAAGTTACTTTTTCCGGTATTTGAATCGTTCTGCGTATCAATCTAGCATACTAGTTCACATGCGAGCAACTGGTAGGAAAGAGAACTAGTGTTAACTTTTTTGTCACACTTTTTTTTTGAATTGTAACACTTATGTGCTAATCTAGCACCTCCAATCTAGCCCATAAGACTTAGCCTAAGAAAAATGAATAAGTATGTGACTCGCCTAGTTACTTGGTTCGGATCAGCCAGGAGCGGCCGCAATACATTGTCCCAGGCTCAACAATCCAAACACCCATGTTGTTTGGTGAGTCGGGTCGGCCGAGTTCGTAGCGAGTCCATCTTGACTCGGTCCAATTTCTTTAAAGTAATAAGGGAAGTAAGTTCTCTACCTAGTATACCAAGTGAGTTAGACTGAAGAAGTGGGAGAAGTAAGTAAGTATGGTGAGTCGGGTCGGCCGAGTTCGTAGCGAGTCCATCTTGACTCGGTCCAATTTCTTTAAAGTAATCAGGGAAGTAAGTTCTCTACCTAGTATACCAACAGTCAAATCTCACAGAAAATGTAGTAATTAGCATTCATGTTGGTTGCCATCTTCGACTTCGAGTGTCTATTTGGTCATAAGAAAAATGAACAAGTATGTGAAGAAGATCAGCCAGGAGCCGCAATACATTGTCCCAGGCTCAACAATCCAAACACTTAAGGTCCATGTTGTTTGGTGAGTCGGGTCGGCCGAGTTCGTAGCGAGTCCATCTTGACTCGGTCCAATTTCTTTAAAGTAATCAGGGAAGTAAGTTCTCTACCTAGTATACCAAGTGAGTTAGACTGAACAGAAAATCGGGTCGGCCGAGTTCGTAGCGAGTCCATCTTGACTTAGTTCTCTACCTAGTATTCAATGTAATTTGCATTTGGTTGCCATCAACAATTCCATGTTGTTTGGTGAGTCGGGTCGGCTGAGTTCGTAGCGAGTCCATCTTGACTCGGTCCAATTTCTTTAAAGACTTCGTGGTATGGTGAGTCGGGTCGGCCGAGTTCGTAGCGAGTGTCTATTTGGTCATAAGAAAAATGAACAAGTCAAATGTGACTAATTTGCATTCATGTTGGTTAGTTATTTGGTTAAGAAAAATGATCAGCTAGTTACTTGAGCGGCCGCAATACATTGTCCTAGGCTCAACAATCCAAACACTTAAGGTCCATGTTGTTTGCTAAGCCAGCCAAATTTGGCTAATTCAGGTTACCCAGGTTTTGACTCATAGGATCTGACTTGTAAACAATTTCGTTATCATGATGTCTGCATAATAAATGTAACAGCTTAATATCTGACTTTAAATTTTGAACTAGGTTCAATTTAGATATAGAGGTGACAAACAAAATAAAGCGAACACCTTTTACCGTTGCACATTTCGTTGGGAATAACCTAGGCACAGGTAGAACTTGGGACTGAAAACTTGAAAAAAAAGGACATCTAATTTGAGCAAGGTTAGATTTGGATGCAGAGTCAACAAAAAGCAAAGACCTATCTCAGTTCATATGTGACCCAACAAAGTAACCTCTAGTAACATTAATTACCATGGTGTTATCATTAAGGTGAGACATGTGCCCATACTTGATACAAGTAACATGGAAATCTAGGGCATTGGCTGGATAAACTTTTGGAACTGAATTTACTTGCGTGTTAAAAATAAATATACATGGCAATACTAACCATAGTGTGAATGCGGATAATCTCCACGCTTTCTCTTTTTTTTTTTCCTTGCAATGAATGGTATTTCTTTCCCGACCAAATTTTCTTTCACATAGTACGCATCTGTTTTTTCTGTTTTAGGAAGAGAGGGATGATCTCTTCAGAGATAGATTCCGAGCGGAGAGCTCCTATTCGTTGCTCGTTACATATTTACGACAAAAAACTATTTAAGTACCCAAATTACCCTCTTTTACACGCGTACAAAAAGTTCGATATTTGTAATTTTCTTTTTTTACTCCGTCACACGCGTACAAAAAAATTTGACATTTGTAATTTTCCCTTTTTACTCTGTCACGTGTTGCCATTGTAGCCTTTGTTTTGCAAGCAGCTTGTCGTTTTCTCTCGACACTTTCATAAATACTGGTTTTGGTTTTTTTTTTTGAAGCATGAATTTTATTAGAGAAAAATAAATTACTGGTTTTGGTCATGTAAATAAATATCACAAGCTGGTTGATGACCCTTTAAGAGTTAATGGTGAAAATGTTGCACAAAATAATTTGCGACCATGGGCTATAGAGTTTATTTCGAAGGGGTATTTAGGGGCGACCCCAACATAATTAGGGGTGACACAAAACGACAAAATATGTCATAATCGGTAGGTTATTTCACAATCGATTCTGTCGATATTTATGAAAATTAATGATATGCAAAGTGATGAAACAATCTATTATTGTAGATACACTTTTAGATCCTTCCTAAAATGGGGCCTATAACTATTAATTGGGGCCTATCAAATTTTCCTTCCTACACCACCAAATTACTTTGGGCACTCAAACTTCTAAAAAATACTAATTTACCCCTATATTAATTCCTAAAATTCTCTCATATAAATACTAATATTTCCATTTTCAGTAAATCCAAAAACAAAAAAACCTAAACCTAAAAAAACTTTTTATTTTCATCATAATCTTTCCAAATTCTCAAAACCCTAATTTTCATCTTCTTCTCCAACGAATCTTCGATCCACACACAAGAAAAAGGTAAATCTACATCAACCCATTCTATGATTCTTCTTATCTTATTGATTTACATGTTTAAATCTTCGTTTTTTTCCAAATCAAAACTCTGATTACACCCAGAATCGGGTTTTATTGACATATCGAATAAACCGATTCTAGGTTTTGTTTTCGGCCATGAAGAGCATGCACAATAATCGGTGTACATGATATTAACATCAACTGATTTTGTGTTAGAAATAAAATATGAAAATACATCACCAGAATCTGTTTATATATGTATAATATGTATAATCCGATTACATAGTCTTTTCATCTTCCTTTCCAGAATCGTGTTTTATACATGTACCACATAACCCGATTTTTGTAGTCTCATCAGAATCGGATTACTTTTGTTTTTATATGTACCGATTTCTTACCTGATTTTTGTTAAACTTTTTGTGTAGAATGGACTTCTAACACCTAGCATTTTACAATCGAGAGGTAACCTTGGAGGATGTTCTTAGGAAACTACAAAGAGTGCCATAGAGAAGCATATATAAGTTTGCTTTCGGAGGTAAGATCCATCTTGAACAAGCCCTGACATTGATTGATAAGTTGGCACTGGAAGAGCTTGTTGAGGTCATGAGGTTCGCTCGGATGAGGAGAAATAGGATTTCAGCTGAGAGGGATGGCAACCAAGAATTGGAAGGTATGTTTGAAGAAATGGCTGAATGTATAGCCATGGGTGATGCATAAGCTGCTGCTCTTGATGATGTTGCTTCTCTTGATGATAATGTTGTTGTTGGTGTTGCAGTTGCTCCTGATGCTGGTGGTGGTGCTGCTCTTGATGTTGTTGCTGCTGCAAATGCTCCTGATGCTCCTTAAGTTTTTAAGTTTAACTTTAAACATTAAAACTTTAAGTTTATAAGACTTGTGGTTGTTTTTAGTCTTTTGGGATGATTGATGTTTGTATTTTGGATGATTTTTGTGTGGTTCATGTTTGTATTTTGAATGATCTTTGTGTTGAACTTAATGCACTTAATATTTAAATTGATACTAGCCTGACATGCCAACAATCGGTTTACTAGATATGTCAACATAGACCGATTGTTCAAGCAATTATTCCTGGATGTTTTTCAAGCAAGAACCGGATTACATATTGAAATATATAAACCGATCGTTGTCGGTGAAAATTCAAAATCTAACATATGTTTAATCGGTTTATGTTGGTCGCAAGAACAACCGATTCCTTGTGGCATATCAACACAATCGGGTTGTACAGACCTCCTAAAATACCGATTATAGTAAATTATTTCACGTTTTTCAAAAAAAATAGTCGTTAGGGACATTCTCTATAAATAGAGACCTCACCCTTGGACCCCATTTGCCCCAAAATTGATCATTTTATTCCCCCCTCACTCCATATACTCCGCAACTACTCATTTCATACATATACATACAATAAATGGCATCGTTTAACTCCGCGGAAGATTTGGCAATCACCAAAGCATGGTATGCGGAAAATCGACTTAGACGTCAATCCTCCGAAAGGGAGGATTCCACAACCTTTTGGGCTAGGGTACACAACAAATTTATCCAAGAGTTTGGGAATCCTAATGCAAGAAGTGTTCAACAAATCCACGCTAGGCACCTAGTCATCGAAAAAGCGATACTTGCTTTTTTGGATCTCCAACCTCGGATTTTTAACACTCGTCCCTTCACCTTGTCCATTGCACAATTTGTAAGTAATTTTGTGTTTTTTTACGTAACCCGTGTTGTTTTATCTTCCAATGAAACACCAATAACAAATTTTGTTTTTGTGTTTTTGTAGCATGAAGTCGTGAAAGCGCGCTACTTGGAGGAAAAGGTGGAAGCATTTGCATTCGATGCAAGTTATCACTTCTTGGGAGAAAGAATCTCGGAGGATAACACGGATTACTTGGATGCTATATCGTCTTCGGAGGAGGAAGATTGATGGTTTTAGAAGTTTTTGTATAGGTTTTGTGGGTATACCTCTATGTAAATCCTCACGAGACTATAATTCGTCCACTAGGGTCTCCTAGGGGTTTAAAGGCTTGATGCATGTGTTAAATGCATCCTACAATAATAATGCAATAAATGAAAATTGGTAATGACAGGAAATAATCGGTTTATATATGTTATAAGTAAAATCCGATTACCCAAATCGGATTATAAACATGTCAACGTTAACCGATTATATATGTTCTCTGTTAATCCTTAAACACCAATCCAGAATCAGTTTACAAGTTAATGAACGTAAACCGATTTTGAGTATTATTTACGGAAAAAAAAATCAAAAAGTTTGATGTTTTGATGAACTCTCTAACATTAGTTAATCTCACATCCAAAACAAAATTAACCCCTAATACGATTAATTAGTGCTAATTATTCAGGGGTAAAATAGGTAGTTAGGTAATTATTTGGATAAGGGGTGGTGTGTAGGTGATTTCTAATGACCTTTTTTTGTCATCTAGCTATAGGCCCCAATTAATAGCTATAAGCCCCAATTTAGGGAGGTTTTAGATCTGCCCCAAGAGAACCCTAGAAATTCAAAACCCAAAACAAAAAATACAGACTAGATAACTGATTTCTCATGGTCAACACCTATCAAAAAAAGATTTTCACCAAAAAGAAAAGAATTAGTAAAGAGAATCAAATATCCTATTCGTTGCATGTACATATCTAGGAGAATTTTTTTTATTTAAGTACCCAAATTACCCTCTTTTACACACGTACAAAAAGTTCGTGTTGGTTTTCGTCATGTTGATTTGCTGGTTTTGGTCATGTAACAATCTGGTTGATGACACTTAAGTGTTAGTGGTGAAAACCAGATGTTGGAACTTCATTACATTTACATTACCATCAGAGGTCAAGACATAGTTTTATACCCAGCTTAGTGAGTAATTAACAACTAATAAACAAAAAGTGTAAAACACACAGAAGTGGGACATGTGAACTGAACACACTTGAACATAACAAAAATCTTAACCTTCACTTCATTATTAGCTTAACATACACCACGTAACCTGCGTCAATATCCCCCTTAAGCTCGAGGTAGATGGATAAGCAAACTTGAGTTTGGACTTGAGCAAAGAAAATCTTGGACCATGTAAACCCTTGAAAAAGATAGTAGACACATATAACATATATCCAAGGCCTTTGATTGAACTAGTTATCGGATAAAATGATAATCAACATGAAGAGGTCTCATCCTGGAATAAAGTACTGGATTAGATGCCAATGAAATATAACTGATATTCTTACAGTCCCAACTTTGGAATAACAGGCTTAGGAAAGTGCAAATCCTCTCCACAATTTTCACATGATGATCTTGCAACCGTGTTTCGCTTCTTGTTTGTAAAAAATATAGATCTTTTACCATCAACATAATAACCTTCCTAATATGCATTAAAGAATCCCAACAAAAATGAATAACCCCTGGAATTTACAATAGTATTCAGATTTAATTATTTTTGAAATATAAAATGTACAGTTGTTTATGGGTGAAAACTATTCTTGCCGGATTTGGTAATTTGGGGTGTGTGGATGAGGAATGAATCTAAACCCTAAACAAATGCACTGCACGGTGAGTGCTTTTGATTCGAGAGATCAATCTATACAATTCTGGCCTAAACCAAGAAATGGTTGTTCCAGACTTGTTTCGGTCACAAAGTGAAGGAAATGGGGTTAATCTTATGGAGGGAAGCGAAGAAGGTGTTGAGATTGTGAAGGTGTAGGCTTGTTTATGACTTGTAACAGAAAAGTGAGCAGGCTTACGAATAATGCAAGCAGGCACTGTGTGTTTGAATACGTGTTGTATTAACACTTGGTTTCTGTGTTGTATGTTTTTATCTCTATTGGAAATAGGGCGGAGAACCTATTTATACAAGTCATTTGAGCCTTATTCATGTCTTTCGTGGGAAGTGGAGGAAGTGGAGTGATGGAGTAGTAGAGTTGTGTGTTAGTGTCACACGATCAGTCTTGCCCACTTCTCCCATCATCACTAACCGTCCATGTCTTCCTGACACGTTCTTGTGATGGCGCGTTGCACGCTGTAAACCGCTAGACCAATACCCCGGTATGTATCCCCCAGTTTGTGACATGATTGATGTCTCGAGTGTGTGGATCGTGGGACCCACAGAAAGTAGCATGTAATGCTAGTTAAATAACTAAGTTATTTGTAAAGTCGATACTTGTAAAGTATCGTGTGTATTCAATGCATGTTGTGTATGGAATGTATTCATCATATATGAAGCATCGCTGTTGAGCATCATGCCTTGCCTTCTTCGAGTGATCGTTTGGAGGCTGCATGGGCGAGCCATGCCTTAGCCGATCACACTATGTGGAAGAGTGGCGGACAGTGATCACGGTGATACCTCACTTGTCGCCTAATTCCCATTCTAGGCTACCCGTCCAAGCTAGAGAAGTTGGACGGATGAGATGGATTGCGACCCTAATCTGCGACCGTTGGATTAGGATTTGGGAGGTATGCAAGCTACCACTTGATAGACACATTTTTGTGTCTGAATTGTCCTTAGTGTCTCTATTGTTAGTGCTTGATTTTGTACTTATTATGGTGTTTTTATGTTTGTGTAGGTGTTTTTGGAGGGATACACGTGTGTGGATAAAGTTGCTCAAAAAGTACTATTTGGACCCCCTGAGAAAAGTAATAAAGGCACCCTCACTTTGGATAAGGGCACCCACAAAGCATCTAAATGTTAAAGGCACTCGAATTTTAGATTCAGGGCACCCCTTTATCTTCCTCGTTTGAAACTAATAAAGGGCGGGAAAACATGGTATTCTTCTGGCAGAATTTTCAATCGGAATTTTGACGTGTTTAAGGTGGACTCAATGGCTGAGTTTGTTTGGGCTTACTATATTTGATGAAACAATCCTGGTATGGGCCTTAGAATCGAACAGATTTGGCCGGATATTTGGGGAGAAGAAAACAGAGAAGTATGGTTTTTCACGAGTTTCTTTTTCTCTTCCCCGAGTTATGTTTTTTCTCTTGGGACTTGGCGTGTGTTTGAGTTTAGGAAGTTTCAACACATGCAGCAACGTGAAAAGGAATAAAAGGAAATAATCCCGTGAAATAATATTTTCTTTGTTGTGAGGATTTGGAAGAGTTATTACGGGATACTTTGAAGCAGTTGTGTATATAAAGGGTCATCGTGCATCACATATGGGTTATCGAGAGTTGGGTGAGGCTACATAGAAGAATAAGAAGTTGCAGAGCAGATTTCTCTGCTGCTGTAGAGAAGGAGAAGCTGAAGAACAATAAACCGATAAGAACTGTCGTTCTTGACTGTCACATATTCATCCCATAAACGATAGTTCTTCTGCGACACAATATAACAATAGTTCTTCGCAACAGTTGTAACAGTAAGTTGTAACGACCATTAAGCGTTGCAAACTTCTGGTTTATATTATTTTCCTCCCTTTTCTTCTTTGTAAACACCTTTTGATCTATAAAAATATATTTTGAGTGTGTTTTTCACTATGTGGAGCTAAACCCCATCACTGGGACAACGGAGGAAGCAACTTTTCATGATTGTGGTAAATGAATTAATTCTTTATATGACTTTTTGCATAGATTTAATTGCTTTATGATTTCTATTAATTATTTGTTATTTTGTCTGATGTCGCATGCTTGGTTTTAATAACTTTTGATGCGTCATGCTTACGACTTACATATAATGTTTTATGAAATCTATTTTTGGCAAAGAATTAGAGTCACAACTTATTTTGTTTGAGTTATATTGTATAGAGTTAATGACTGAACCACAAGAATACGAAAAGTAGTGAAATCCCGAGTCCTAGTAACTCTCAATCTTGTTACCTTTGTTTGCATATTTTTGCTAGTTTTAATATTTTCCTTTATAAAGTCTAAAAAAATTCTTCCTTCACAAGTCTCAAGAACCTTTTTACTACAACATCATTGAAAATACCATCAGTTTTTGGCGCCGTCGACACGGAGCTTGTCTTTAGGCTAGAGTTTTTAGATTTTTATTCTTTTTTTGGTTTTTATTTGTTTTTATTTTATTTGTTCTTCTTTACGTTTTTGTTTTTGTCTTTTTACTACATATTTTGGAATTTGGAGCGAAATAAAAATTTGCCAAAGCTTTTGGTGAATACTTAAAGTTTGGAGTTAAAGACAAAGCGAAAGGAGCGAAAGAAGAAGATTTTTTTTTATTATAAAAAAAAAAGAGTTTATTTTTTTTAGATTGTATTAGGATTTCTCTATTCTTGTAATTTTCTTTTTCTTTTGCACTTTACTTTATTTATTTATTTTTGGACTTTGGACTTGGACATTCTTTTATTTTTAAACCCTACGGAAGGGTAGTTTAAATATTAAACTGTTTGCAGAGAAGGACGGTGATTACGATATCACCTCAGCCCCTCGGGTTCGTACATGACATAGGAGTCGTGGCCCGAGTCGACTACAATGGTTCATCCCCCGTATGGTACGGGAGGTAAGTTTGTCGAAACACTCGCGAATCCCTGTTAGCGAGTTACTGTATTCCTTCGTTTGCATATATGTCGAGGAACTGAAAATGGTTGTTTTAAATTCCTAGTAAAGGGCAAGGACTGGCCATACAAGATAAGGGTTCGGATTTCATCACCGTTCTCTTCTTGCCCGCCTTAGGAAAACAATACCAAACGCGAACCTAAGCTTAAAATTTGGAATAGAACAAGACCGATAGGGTAACGAGCTTACTAGGAAAGTCATTCGAAAAATATTGGTTACTCTTTAAGCATACTTCGAAGTTCATGATGGTTTCCGTGAGTTGAATGCGTGACTGCGACGCCTTGTAATGCGGTGAGGCCTTGGGTATCAAAGCTCCACGTAGCTTCCCTTGCCTCTATTCAGCTTACTTAAACTCAGATTGATTCCAGAGGGGTTTGCTCAGATTGTAACGAATTCCCTTTCGAAGGATTAGAAGCTGGTCTAGAAACAATCTAAGTGGAGCCATCATGCTTTTTGTTTGCTAGAAATCAGTAGGTTTGTTTTGGTCGAGTCAGCCTTGTTTGTGCTTGTGTAGAATTCCCTTGCATTTAGGATGTCAAACTGGTATTATAACAACCAATACAATGATTATCCGACTGATTTTCAAAATGGACATTACTTCGACCATAGTGTGAATAGTGGTTGGGAGCATCCACCTTTTCAAGGTTATGGTTCATACCATGGTGAGCCCGATTACTATTCGCATACCCACCGGTCATATGAGCAAAATTTCTATAATTCCTCTTCTCTAGATGAAGCACGTAAGATACTTGAGTCAATGCGTAAGTTGCTTGAGTCGACACATAAGTTAGCGGACACAGATGACTTAGTTATGGATGAAAGAACTTTAACGGTGAGTGAAACTTCTTTAGAAGATAACCTCAGGAAGTTAGCTGAGTCAACATGTAAGTTAGATGAGTCAACACGTAAGTTAGAGTTAGAGACAGAAGAAAGAATTGCTCGAATTACTCTTGACTGACAATACATTCTTTCCAATATCACCCTTGAAAATGAGGACAATTTTTATAATCAGGATGACGAGGTTAGAATTGGTAACACTACTTGTTTAGATGAGGTTCAACCATTTTTATGTTATTATAGTGATGATCATGATGTGGATAGTACTGATGAAGAATCTGAAGTTTTTAGGCATAGTGATCAGGAATTTGTTTCTCCAATTGAGCTTAACAATGATAATGTTTCTAGTTCAAATCCAAAAAAATTTAACAATTATTCACTTATTCAAAAGGACAAGGATTTTACTAGAGATACCACCGTTTTAGACGATGTAGTATTTCCTTTTTACGAAGCCGATGATAGTTTTGAGGAACGAGTTTACTCTGAGAATATTGTTTTAGAGTCTAGCGATTTAGAAAAATTAGACTTAGAAAAAAAAAAGATGAACTCGTAGAGCTTTTAAATATGAGTGAGGATGCATCACCTGAGTATAACCTACAAGAAGCAATTGACCATTTTCAGGATTCTGATGATCTAGAAATTAGGGAAATTGTAGCTAGTCTATCTAGAGACACCCAAAGTTCTAAGTTTGGGGGTGATTATCATTCTCCATGTGCCTTACCTTTAGCTCTTATAGAGATCCCTCACTTGGGACTTGATACTTGTGCCTCAACCATTGTGCCAGATTACCTTCATACTAGTTCTCCCAAACCTAATGTCCAGGAAGAAGTTCAGTTGTTAGAAACCCATCCCCTGGTTGATGTGGTTTACCCAGGCGATAATACCCAAATTGACTTTGTTTTCCTACCAAATATTTTTCAACCAATTGTGGGAACGTATAAGTTTCAGATGTGTCAATTATTAAGTTTTGAGACTAAACCTAATTACTTTAGGAGATTAGGGTCGACACATTTTTCTATGAATGACCACCACTGTGGTCAAGTGTGTGAGTCAAATATGATTGACTTAGAGGATCCCCAGTTATTCAGGTTAATGTTATGTGCTGCTAAGTTCTTATTCGATTTTTTCCAGACTCTAGGACCTGAACATTTGGATCTAACTTTTGAGGAAATGCAACCCATGAAAATATGTTATTTAGACCCAGTTATAGAACCTGAACCTGAACCACATTTATTTGTAGTTGTCTTAAACAGGAAACTAGACAAGGGTGTGCTTTATTTGCTAATTTTCTTGGGATGTTGTAGATTCCTTTTACTTGTGATATCCATATTTGGTTTTGGTAATCCGCAATTATTCCGCCTTTTACTTTATGATTCTATGAGGTGACTAATTCCTTCTGGTATCTGGATGAAGACTTTAAACTTAGCACTTATTGGGAGGTAACCCATGCTCTTGCAACACGGTAATATCTTTCCTTAACTCTTTTGCTTCAAGTGGTAACAATTTCTCCTTATTCATGCTTTTAATTTTATCTTTAGAACATTGGGGACAATGTTAGATTTAAGTTTGGGGGTATGGGAGAATCTTTTTTAGTTGCAATTTAAATAAATAAAAACTCCAGAGCCTAGAAATTTATGTTTATTAAGGTCGGCACTAACCAATCTAAGTGGATGGAAACATTTTGGTTGTAGGAGTTGAGGAACCAATCTGATTAGATGGAAACATCTAGAAGAGTCTATTCATAAAAGCACAGAGCTTAGGTGTTAGAAAAAGAAAACATGGTAGTTTCTCCATATCCTCGTGATGGAAACATCGAAACAATCCTGATCACTTCTTTTATTTTCCTTTTTACCATTGCTAGGGTGAAATAGAGTGACTGAGATACATAAAAAAAAAAAATTGAGACCAGACCATCAGACCAATCAGAATAAATTCAATAAAGTCGACCACTGGTACCTTGTATATGCCAGCTGAGTTGACCTAGAGTTAGGGTTATCGACCACTGGTTCCATTTTATATGCCAGTGTGTTGATATTAGTCCAGACCAGTATATCAGTCCATTAGGATAGGTTCACCTTAGTCAACTTCATCCACGTTTTCCTCTACATCTTCTTAATCTATCCATGTGATTGGTTGACTCCGGTTTATGATGTCCAGAAACTATCTGAGTAGAGCTCTGTCACTTTATATGAATTTTAGTATGCTTGAGTGCAAACTCGTGTACAACAATTGGAATTTCGCATCAGGGTACCTCCTCCTGTAGTTAATAAGTATGCCAACCAAGGAGATTATTTAGTGTCTTCCAAGGTTCTGCGTAGATAGCTAGGGTCTGGAGTAAAGATTTTGTGGGTACACCTCTGGTAAACCCTCCGGAGACAACACTCCGCCACTAGGGCCACCTAGCGGTTTAACGACTTGATGCACGTGCTAAGTGTAGTCATTTTTATTTTCTAGATTAGATTTGCTCGGGACTAGCAAATAATAAGTTTTGGGGTATTTGATAGACACATTTTTGTGTCTGAATTGTCCTCAGTGTCTCTATTGTTAGTGCTTGATTTTGTACTTATTATGGTGTTTTTATGTTTGTGTAGGTGTTTTTGGAGGGATACACTTGTGTGGAAAAAGTTGCTCAAAAAGTGTTATTTGGACCCCCGGAGAAAAGTAATAAAGGCACCCTCACTTTGGATAAGGGAACCCACAGAGCATCTAAATGTTAAAGGCACTCAAATTTTAGATTCAGGGCACCCCTTTATCTTCCTCGTTTGAAACTAAGAAAGGGCGGGAAAACATGGTATTCTTCTGGCAGAATTTTCAATCGGAATTTTGACGTGTTTAAGGTGGACTCAATGGCTGAGTTTGTTTGGGCTTACTATATTTGATGAAACAAGCCTGGTATGGGCCTTAGAATCGAACAAATTTGGCCGGATATTTGGGGAGAAGAAAATAGAGAAATATAGTTTTTCACGGGTTTCTTTTTCTCTTCCCCGAGTTATCTTTTTGCTCTTGGGACTTGGCGTGTGTCCTCAGAGCGTTAGACATCATCTATCACGTTCAATCTTTGAGTTTAGGAAGTTTCAACACATGCAGCAACGTGAAAAGGAATAAAAGGAAATAATCCCGTGAAATAATATTTTCTTTGTTGTGAGGATTTGGAAGAGTTATTACGAGATACTTTGAAGCATTTGTGTATATAAAGGGTCATCGTACATCACATATGGGTTATCGAGAGTTGGGTGAGGCTACAGAGAAGAATAAGAAGCTGCAGAGCAGATTTCTTTGCTGCTGCAGAGAAGGAGAAGCTGAAGAACAATAAACCGATAAGAACTGTCGTTCTTGACTATCACATATTCATCCCATAAACGATAGTTCTTCTGCGACACAATATAACAATAGTTCTTCGCAACAGTTGTAACAGTAAGTTGTAACGACCATTAAGCATTGCAAACTTCTGGTTTATATTATTTTCCTCCCTTTTCTTCTTTGTAAACACCTTTTGAGCTATAAAAATATATTTTGAGTGTGTTTTTCACTATGTGGAGCTAAACCCCATCACTGGGACAACGGAGGAAGCAACTTTTCATGATTGTGGTAAATGAATTAATTATTTATATGACTTTTTTCATAGATTTAATTGCTTTATGATTTATATTAATTATTTGTTATTTTGTCTGATGTCGCATGCTTGGTTTTAATAACTTTTGATGCGTCATGCTTACGACTTACATATAATGTTTTATGAAATTTATTTTTGGCAAAGAATTAGAGTCACAACTTCTTTTGTTTGAGCTATATTGTATAGAGTTAATGACTAAACCACAAGAATACGAAAAGTAGTGAAATCCCGAGTCCTAGTAACTCTCAATTTTGTTACCTTTGTTTGCATATTTTTGCTAGTTTTAATATTTTCCTTTATAAAGTCTAAAAAAAAATCTTCCTTCACAAGTCTCAAGAACCTTTTTACTACAACATCATTGAAAATACCATCACCACTTTCAACTCGAATGAATTCAAGCTTAGGGAGCGTTTCAGGAGGGACCGATTGGTCTTGCAAGGAGGTGGCACGTTGGTGTTTACGCCTATGCTTGCTTGACTCGCAAAGGTCCGATCTAGACCACTCAATTTGATTGGAAAAGACGAGTTGTCGAGATTAGATTTCAACAAAAATCCTATGTCACAAAGGATTTGGTAAGCAGCGTGATACACCTCTTTTGGGCACATGAACCGAGGCGCCTGACTAAGGCCGTCTTTGGCCGATTGGTCGGTCATGAAGCCGGGCCCATGGAGGTCATGCTAGCATGTTCGGCCTCCCCCAAAGTTTCATATTTGCCTTCCATTCAAGCCTGGGAAGATGAACGCTCGAGATGATTTTGCGACACATGTATGGCGCCTCGGTTCAGATATTGATAGATATGTTGATGAGGAAGTCTCAGAGTATGTTAAGGTTTTGAATTCATTGGAAAAGAAAAAGATGACAACTTCTCATGTCACACCTCTTCTGACTCCTCTCTGTTGAGAAAACAAAAAATTGAGAAGATGTTACGCAGGTGTTTATGTTTCGAATCGTTCTAACTAATCGATCCTCAAGGATTCTGAGGAAAACCTACGTAGGAAGTCACTTGAATGTGATAATGTTTATCAAAAATATTTCTTGTTGGAAGAGAAACTTGCAGAACATCTAGCAAGCTTTGATGACAGAGAAAGCGCTTATCTCGCTCGAGAAAAACGCCTTGAGGCTGATTTAGCTGCTGCTCTTGATAAAATCAAGATGTTGGAAGATGACTTGAAAAAGTTCAATACTAGTTCAAGCAAATTAACCAATATGCTAGGAGCAAGAAAAAATCATCGTGATACACGAGGATTGGGCTATAAGGGAATAGATGCTCCAAGTACTAGCAAAGAGGTAAAATTTGTGAAGGCTAGTGATGCTTCTCAACAAAAGGTTTCCACTAATGGAAAAAGTGAAATACCTTCACCGGCAGTTAAGGTTCGAAAGAGCAAAGTATATCAACCTCCAAATTTAGCATACACGGATCGAGGTAAGAACATTCCTTATGTTTGCCATTATTGCGGAAATAAAGGTCACCTGGAAAGGAGATGTCATTTCCGTATAAGGAATGAGAGACTTCATGATGTTCTTGTTTTGGAATCACAAGAAGTTGTGAAACCAAGATCACATGTTAAGACTAATCCCCTTAACATTACAGGTTATAACTGTCCAACCTTTAGGCAAAGGAATCAGTATTGTGATAAACCTATATTTGCCTATAAACGTCATACGAAGCCTTTTCACAATCGTAATGGTTATCAAAAGGATAAATTCGTAAAGACGAAGACAAGATCCGATGCTCCCAATTGGAGAAAGACTAACTTGCAAAAGAATAGTCAATCCAATTCTCTCTCGAGAAATCTAGAAGAGAGTAATGGGAAGAAAGTTCTGGTTGTTCCTAAACTCACTCAGAAGTGGATACCAAATAAAGTCGATGATGTTTTTAGTGTGAAAAGGAATGATCTTTCTGAAAGTTCCATGACTATGGAGAAGGTAGTATCCATGATGTTGGAACTTAACAAGTTTTTTGGAAAAATGGATTTGGATGTGAAAGGTTCTAAAAGTGATCTATTTCATGATAATCCAAAAGTCACTTGTGGTGAGCAAGATATTGTTCACCTCAACACAACCTGAATGTGTTGTAAGTGAATCCTCACAAATGAATGCCCTTCTATGAATACGGTGAGGAAAGCACGAGAATTGGGGCACACAGATTATGTTCGATAAGTCGATTGGATTCGTCTAAAAAGGTATGTCTATAAACTTGAGCAATATTTGTTTTTTTATTTTCTTAGAAGTTATAATGATCCATGTACCTTGATTATCGTTCATTTCTACCTAACTTGATCTGTGTATAAGGTTCTTAAATGTTTAGGTTTGAAAATAGTGGTTCGGGATGTTTGGACTTCATGGTACACATACCAAGCATTCATAACATCTTTTAAAACCAAAATCTAGGAGTTTAAGTTTGCGGACTTGAAAATTCGTGTGCAACCCCGTAAGTTCGCGGACTTGCCTGTAGACGTCGATATTCGGTCAACTTGTTTTGGCCATAACTTCTTCGTCCGAACTCGGATGAACTCATTCTTTTTGCACTATCTTCCTCTTTAAATTCTCTTCAAAATGGAGATGAGAAACCTTAAATTTGGATGAGTTAAGATTGGTATTTGTCTGTCTCTTGTTTTTGAGTATGTTGCTCCATTTCATTGCACTTGTTCCACTTCTCTTGAACTTGGGAACTTGGATTCTTGGAGTACTACTCTTCTAAGCTAATTTGTAGATTTTACAAGAATGTTGTTGGAAAATCTTTTTATATGCCTTTGGTATCTATTATTGGTATAAATCTAGGAGAAAAAGATTGATTATACCCTCTAAGGACAAATCATCTTATATGTGCATTACGAGTTTGTCTTGGTGCCTAGGAAACTTCTTATGAGAAATTATTCTTGTTTTTGAGAAGGATTACTAGAGTTTGGAATAACAATTATTGTGATTTCACACAGTTATGTCCAAAGTATTCATCTTCAATGCTTTTGGATTTATTCATTTAAATTCTAAAGTTGGTTTGGAAGATGATGGTTGCAGTATTAATCTTTATGGTTTTATATATTGCAATATTTTGATGGGATATGTGTGTTTACGTCCGTGAACTTAATTTTTTGCAATAATTGGTCTTGACCGATCGGTCAGGTATGTAGGTGGTCCCACGATGCTTGTGTTGACATGCTATGGAACCTTTGAATCTACATCTACACCCTTTATCTATGCCTGCGAAGATGGATGGTTGAGATCGTTTTGCGGCACATTACATGTGCCGCAAACCCTAATTTAGGGTTTCTTGTCCATTCTGTTAGTTTAGACGGTTTGGCAAGCTATGCCGGCCCTCTTGGGGAGGCCGGCCACGCGGGGCCCGCATTGGGTCGGCAATAAATGTTCCAATACCTGCTTGGGGGTATTGGATTCGATGCCGACCATCCAATCACGCCTGCGAAGTTGGATGACCGTGATCGTTTCTAGACTGTTACGGATAGTCTAGACGCTCAATCGGTCTAGTATAACACATCGAGAGTTACACACTCAATCGGGCTAGTATAACACACCGAGAGTTACATGCTCAATCGGGCTAGTATAACACACCGATAGTTACAGCCTGTACGGGCATTTCGTGCATGCCTCACTGTTGGTACTTGGATATTCATGTTACTCTGCTGCGAGTAACAATCAGTCATCATGCCGCACCAACAATGAGAATTCTGCTAGGAACGGCACAGGAAATGCAAGGCGTTCTATGCAATAATGCTAAAATTCATAGAATATTCGGGGGATTGTTGCTACATGCTTAGGTGAATTTAATAAATCGAAGAAGTATTCATCACTTATAAAATAGTCTCATCCTCTGCAGGATGATTACAAAAAAAATTGGTTTTACAACTTTAGCCCTGAACTAAAATCCACCATCAACATTAAGTCCCATGCCTAGCATATAATGGTTACACTATTGTGGGGTAGGCATGCGATGGTGACAAATATACGGGAGAAAACGAGATGAAGGGAGCTTACCCGGAAAGCCTTTCTCGTCCGCTATTAATCGCGCATGTGAACATGTTGTTGCAAGCACGGGATCTTAAGTGGGACCAGTTTCCTTCTTTGGGTGTTTGAATTAAAAGAAGAATCCAATCAAAAGAGGAATCCTTATCCTATTGGGATTCTTCCAATTCTTGTTTATAAAAGGGGAACCCGACCTTTTTTTTCTTCTTTACCATCTCGATCAGCCGCTCCCTCCATAGCTCTTGCCGTCGCCGATCACGCAGTTGCTGTCGCCGGAGTTCACCGTCGTCCGCCGCCAGACTTTACCGCTGCCACCGCCGAACTTCACTGTCGTTCCATCATTGGTTGATCACCGACAGCAAGGTAAGTGCTTCACGATTTTCTCATTGCTTCGTTTTTTTTTTTTTTTACAAACCCTAATTCTTAGGTAAACTTCTTTATTCTTGAGAAATCCTTATTGTAGACGAAACTTCTTTGCAAGCCATGACATGATTAATTCCACTAACGAAATAGAAAAGTGGTTGATATTGCTAGACTTTCTTAATGGAACAAGCCATGATATGTGCGCATTTAGGTTTAGGTTATGATGAAAGTCTGACATATTTTCCACGATCAATTTGTTTTGTTCGTCCGCCTATGAAAACATACCGTGATCCCTTGCTTCATGCACGGTTTGCATGCAAGCCCCAATCGTGTACCCCACTATGCGTGCTTTCTCCATAGTATGTGAACTTTCAAATATGGGCCCTACTGTGCACGCTTGCATATTAACTCTGACCATCAATCACCGTATTGCATGATTTCTCTTTCAGTATGAAGTGATGACTCATTTTCCATTGTTGCATGTGAATCCTGGAGCCCTAAGTTATAGTTTGAAAACCCATGAATAGGCTCGTTTACTCTTTGCCCAAAAACCGTGCATGCAACCTTAGAAAAATATGGGACCTGCCATACACGCCTGACTGAACGTGGGCCCCACCATGTATACCTGATCGACCAGCCTTGTGACTTCGTCCAACGCCCGGCTTGTCATGATCCAATGCCAGCTTACTTGACCGATATGAGACTATTCTTGCTTGTGTGACCCAATACCTGCTTGGCCAAATTGTGGGCCCACCTGTGCCTGATCGAATATGGACATGCTGCGTGCCTGCTTCTTGGGGAGACACACGTATGTAATTTTATAAAATCTGACCTGCTTCTCCCTTAACACGAAGTAATGACTCTTTCCTTCTGCACTTCATTGTAGTTGCTTTAAAATGATCAAAGAGGCTCTTGTTAAGATGTCATCTGGGGACGTCACCGTTACGAAATTGGGAGGTGCTTATAACTCCAGAGACATGCCGAATATAGATGATGAACTATTCACCGTTCCTTTTCCGAGCGTTAGGAAACATCCTAGCCACAAGATAATATTGCTTTCGAACTCAGAAGGTGAAGATATTGATGCGTCATCTTCTCCAGCATTCGTAATGAGATTATGTCTTCGAAAGAATGAATATCCGCCTTCTCCCATTGACTTCAAGGTTTTCTACACTCCAATGAGCTCTTATGAGGGATGGATGAGGCGTATGTTGAGCAACGATACTATCAAGGACAATTTGACTAAGGCACAGATCATTGAAGCTGTTATGGCATCTGCTTCACTTCACATTAAAAAAGATACTGCAGGTTTGATTACTTTTATTTCGCGATGGTGTCCCTCCACACACACGTCCATTTGCATATGGGGAGAAATGACTATTACCCTGGAAAGTGTAGCAGTGCTGATGAATCTTCCGATTGCTGGGAGCTTCCACTACAAGTTATCTGACGAAGAGAAAGTAACCCTGAAAGCTATACTTCGAAAGGCCGGAGAGTATGAACAACAGAAAAATAACGTGAAATGCTTCTATACTTGGTGGGTGTCTGAGTGGTCTCCTGCAAAACCGAATCCGGGTCAAAAACTGGATGATGATCTCAGTCTAGTTGCGTTTCTGTACTTGTGGATATCTAGGGACATCTTCGATGACGGTTCCGGGAAGAATACTATAAGACACGATCTTGTCATGTTTGCCATAAAATTGGCGAAAGGTGTGGTTCTTCCTTTGGGCGCTTTGTTCCTTGGATCACTGTACTCTCATCTGGATGCTTTGGCGGTAGAATGTATGCTTCCAACGGATATAAAAAGGTAGAAACGCACATCCACATCGCTTTCCTCCAAGCGTGATTGTGGGAACATTTTAAAGGTTACGCTCCCGTCCCTGCAACTTCGCTCCCTGGTTTGTATGGTGGTTCGAGGATACTCCGTTGGCAGAATAGACGTCCAAAACCCGGGTTAAGACTTGTTGATTTTATTGATAATGTGTATGCCATAGACTTATGCCCGTGGGGGTCGGTCCATTCTTCAGTGATTCAACCAGAAACTTCTACCATTGCTTCTGACATTGTGTTGCACACTGATGAAAGAAACATGAGTCATGGAGAAGCTATCTACCTTGGTAGTTGTATGCCAAGATATATTCCAACTTTCTTCGATGAGATCCTCTCTGCGGTTTCTTACAATATTGACAGAGATGCTCGCCAAATGGGATTCGACCAGGGTGTTCCCTTCAATCATCCGCGAATTCCTTTGCCAGAACTCGTCCCATCCATTCTCAATGCTGACATCTTCACACCGGAGCAGAGCCTTCCATTTTTGCCCATTGGGAGAAAACCAGTGACAACAAATAATTACAAGGAATTTTGGAGAAAGCAGCTATTAGCTTTCCAGGTGTTCTCAGAAGAAATGGAGACAGCTCCTCGTGACATGCCATCTCCTAAAATCCTGAAGCAGCACAAATGGTTGAAGCCTCTTACGGGTAATCCAGAGCTAATGCTACTGATAACTGCAGTCCCCAGGCCAAGAAGCAAGAATGCGGCCCCGTGATCCTCAATTCCTCTAATATGCATGTATTTTAAACATCTTCGATCTTTTAATTTTTTTCTCTTTTAAGTAATTTCCACTAACGATGATTCTTGTTCATGATCATGGAATTCCGAAAGAAAATGCTTTCGCAAGAATGGCACGCAACCACAGTGAGAAGTCTGAAGACACTGATCCTCATATTGAGAAATCCGGTGATACTGAAACTTTTGTAGAAGATAACGAGGATAATGGAGGTTCAGTCCATGATGAAGGAAGCATCTCCGCACGTAATGAGGAGCCTGATTAGTCTGGCGATCCAGGAGACGAGACTATGAAAGATGCCAACCTCGAGATTGGGAGGAATGACGATGTAGAAGCTTCAGGAAACACCATATCCGCGATGGTTGTAGACGCTACCCCTTCTAAAGAGCTCCCCGTGACTTCTAACGCGTTAGTCGTGTACTCCAGTGCTGGTGTCATCTTTGAGCCTTCTTTTGACGTTCCTTTCATAGATCATGTTCTAGTTGGAGGGTTCAGCGTGCCAGCTAAGTACGAAGAGTTATATACCAAAATATGGAAGAAGTATGGTCACATCGCTACTACCAAGACGCTTACAAGTCACCTTGCATTATTCAAACGTGTCGAAGAAGCTTTATCCTCTATCCACGACATGAGCATTGTGATTGGGCGTACCTCTTCTGAAGAAGTAATCGAGAACTGGAAGTTCTACCGTGACGCGTTCGTAAAGTATGAGTTTAATGCCTCTTGGTTCTGTGAAGGGCTCTCTAAAATCCAGAAGATGCAAGTTGAAACGCGTGAAATCCCATCTACAGAAAGTATTTCTTACCAAGAAGAAAAGGTTGAAAGGCTGTCCCATGAGTTGAAGCTGGAACATGCTCTTATCCAGAGGATAAATGCCGCCCATGCATAGAAGGATGAGTTGTTGCTGAAGGACTTCCCTTGAAAGGTTTATGCCATCTATTTATGTTTCCTTTCATTTTTAAGAGTTTTGAGTGATGTGAGGGTTTCCTTTCACAATCTTCATTTTAGGTTTTGAACTGGTAGGTGATCAGATTTTTTGAACTGGTTTATTTTGAGATAGTTCTTTGTGAATGATTTTTGAGAGAGGGATTATTCTGAATGAAATTTGCATTTTGGTTATGAGAATTATGGCTAATACAACAATATTTATATGGATTTGTAAATATCATGCTAGCATGAAAGGAAACAAACATAATGTCTAACCATTGAGTCTTTATAATGCGGGATGTCAAGTCCCCAGTAAACTCTAAAACCATCTTGTAAAATTGCGTGATAAAACTTACTTTCTTTTGGAATTCCATATGTATGAATTTAGACCTCCCCTAGTTCTTACTTCGAGAAATTACATGCATTAATCTTTGGAGGCAGGCGACAAATCTTCAGAACTAAGCTTCTCTTGGAAAATGCTCTTCAGGGAATTGCACTCACTGGTGGGGTGGTGAAGAAAACGATGATAGTGACAATACCTCGGATCCATCACCTCCTGATCAGTTAGTTGTCGCCATACCTGTGGCAGTTGTACTTCTCCGTCTTGTACCCCATCCCCAATAATTCCAAGACCTTATTCATGGAAAATGGGAAGTGGGGGTATGTTGATCCAGACTTTTCTTGATTTGACGGACGTTGCTGTGATATCTCTTGATGACTTTGATATGAAGAACGTTTTGGAGTCGGGACGTATGCCAACATATACGCGGCCCTCTTGGGTGGCCTCCTCCGTTTAGGCATTGCTGCTTCCAAGTGTCTCGTGTCAACAAGAGCGTCATCGTCAGCTGGTTGATTCAGGTATCCCCAGCCTCTGCGCTCATGTGACTCTTGGTTGATTTCTCCCTCTTCAGGTGGCTCTTCGTTTAGCTGAAAAGTTACGGCGGATTGGGCAGCTTTCTGTACTTTGACAAGGGTGATGAAGGCTACGTCATTCCTGACACGTCCTTTCCTCTATAGAGTTTCCCTGAGCCTCCTTAGTTAGACGGATCATGATGTTCGTCTCTCTCTGGCCTCCTGGTGTGGCCATGTGTTCTTTTTGCGTCCTCATTGGTGGAAGTACGACTTCCAAATAGAGATTTAACTGCGCCGTCGTTCGTGATGCTTCCTGAGTAAGCACCTGCAGAACCTTCTTGTAATTGAAATGCTATATCATTCAAAAGATGAAACATCTCACTCTGCCTTCTAGCGATACCATCTTGATTTGCTAGGACGTCTTCTAGAATTCTGGCTACACTCTCCATGAGATTTGGATCATTCACGGCTTCCGGATAACTCGGCTGGAGAGAATACATCATAAGACAGAAACTGGATTTTGTAATTGAAAGAAATGAACAGGTTGATGATTGAAATGGATCTAAGATCTATCCCCTTGAAATTGAGAAAATCGAATCGGGTATTGAAAAGATGAAATTGAGAATTGGAAATTGATATTGCAACCGAGAGATTAATCTCCCACCGTGGTCGCCAATTGTTTATGGGTGAAAACTATTCCTGCCGGATTTGGTAATTTGGGGTGTGTGGATGAGGAATGAATGTAAACCCTAAACAAATGCACTGCGCGGTGAGTGCTTTTGATTCGAGAGATCAATCTATACAATTATGGCCTAAACCAAGAAATGGCCGTTCCAGACTTGTTTCGGTCACAAAGTGAAGGAGATGGGGTTGATCTTAGGGAGGGAAGCGAAGAAGGTGTTGAGATTTTGAAGGTGTAGGCTTGTTTATAACTTGTAACAGAAAAGTGTTCAGGCTTATGAATAATGCAAGCAGGCTCTGGGTGTTTGAATACGTGTTGTATTAACACTTGGTTTCTGTGATGTGTGTTTTTCTCTCTGTTGGAAATAGGGCGGAGAACCTATTTATACAAGTCATTTGAGACTTATTCACGTCTATCGTGGGAAGTGGAGGAAGTGGAGTGATGAAGTAGTGGAGTTGTGTGTTAGTGTCACACGATCAGTCTTGCCCACTTCTCCCATCATCACTAACCGTCCATGTCTTCCTGATACGTTCTTGTGATGGCGCGTTGCACGCTGCATGCTGTAAACCGCCAGACCAATACCCCAGTATGTATCCCCCAGTTTGTGACATGATTGATGTCTCGAGTGTGTGGATCGTGGGACCCACATAAAGTAGCATGTAATGCTAGTTAAATAACTAAGTTATTTGTAAAGTCGATACTTGTAAAGTATCGTGTGTATTCAATGCATGTTGTGCATCGAATGTATTTAGCATATATGAAGCATCGATGTTGAGCATCATGCCTTGCCTGCTTCGAGTGACCGTTTGGAGTCTGCATGGGCGAGCCATGCCTTAGCCGATCACACTAGGTGGAAGAGTGGCAGACAGTGATCACGGTGATACCTCACTTGTCGCCTAATTCCCATTCTAGCCTACCCGTCCAAGCTAGCGAAGTTGGACGGATGAGATGGCTTGCGACCCTAATATGCGACCGTTGGATTAGGGTTTGGGAGGTATGCAAGCTACCACTTTCAACTCGAACGAATTCAAGCTTAGGGATCGTTTCAGGAGGGACCGATTGGTCTTGAAAGGAAGTGGCACGTTGGTGTTTACGCCTATGCTTGCTTGACTCGCAAAGGTCCGATCTAGACCACTCAATTTGGCTGGCAAAGACGAGTGGTCGAGATTAGATTTCAACAAAAATCCTATGTCACAAAGGATTTGGTAAGCAGCGTGATACACCTCTTTTGGGCACACGAACCGAGGCGCCTGACCAAGGCCGACTTTGGCCGATCGGTCGATCATGAAGCCGGGTCAACGGCGGTCATGCTAGCATGTTCGGCCTCCCCTGAAGTTTCATCTTTGCCTTCCATTCAAGCCTGCGAAGATGAACACTCGAGATAATTTTACGACACATGTATGTCGCCGCAAACCCTATTTAGCGTTTCGGACCGGCCTTCTTCAACCAAACGGTTTTGGTGGGTGTACACATCCTTTGGGGAGGCCGATTGCTCAAGAGGCATCTTGGGATGACGGTGAGTATATGTATGCTTGCTCCATGGTCCTGGTCGTAATCTAAGCCATCCAACCATGCCTGCGAAGTTGGATGGCTGTGATCGTTTTTGAAACACATGGATGATGTCACAAAACTCCAATTAGGGTTTTGCCGGTCGTGTGTCGTCCCTTGTTTGGGCGCACGAATTGTGATGACCAAACATAATTGGTCTTGACCGATCGTTCAGGTATGTAGGTGGGCCCACGGTGATTGTGTTGACATGCTCTGGACCCTTTGATTCTACATCTACACCCTCCATCTATGCCTACGAAGATGGATGGTTGAGATCGTTTTGCGACACATGTAATGTGCCGCAAACCCTAATTTAGGGTTTCTTGTCCATTATGTTGGTTTGGACGGTTTGGAAAGCTATGCCGCCCCTCTTTGGGAGGCCGACCACGCGGGGCCCGCATTGGGTCGACAGTGAATGTTCCAATACCTGCTTGGGGGTATTGGATTCGATCCCGACCATCCAATCACGCATGCGAAGTTGGATGACCGTGATCGTTTCTATATTGTTACGGACAGTCTAGACGGTCAATCGGGCTAGTATAACACACTGAGAGTTGCACACTCAATCGGGCTAGTATAACACACCGAAAGTTACATGCTCAATCGGGCTAGTATAACACACCGAGAGTTACAGTCTGTACGGGCATTTCGTGCATGCCTCACTGTTGGTACTTGGATATTCATGTTACTCTGCACCAACAATGAGAGTTCTGCTAGGAACGGCACATGAAATGCAAGGCGTTCTATATATGCATTAATCAATAATACTAAAATTCACAGAATATTCGGGGGATTGTTGCTACATGCTCCATTTTAGGTCAATTTAATAAAGTGAAGAAGTATTTATCACTTATAAAATAGTCTCATCCTCTGCAGGATGATTACACAAAAAATTGGTTTTACAACTTTAGCCCTGAACTAAAATCCACTATCAACAACAGTTTATAAGAAACCATCACAATCATCGATAATTACCAGAAATTGTGACAGGCATAGCACCGAATGCTACAAATTTGTCCAGCGAATGCACTGCAATATTTTCTAAACCACTAACTATACACCTAGAGATGAAGAGTTAAGAGAATCAATTAATTAAACCAAAGAAGTAAAGGTACACACAGTCTTAAATGGTTATACTGATTCTTTTACAAGGCCTTTCATGCAGTGGATTGATCAAAATCCATGAGAAGCATAAAAATATTATGATATCCAAGCAAGCACGTGGAACATTTCTTAAACTTATCCAATTGATGTTGGCTCTGTGTTTACTAGCACATGGCCTACCTAAATACGATCAGCATCAGACATGCCGAGATTTATCTTCAATTCCTACTGAGCTAAACCAATTACCAAGACTAGTGTCTAGAGTATAAAACGTTTAAGTATAAGTATTGCCCTTTAAAATACTATTCAACAGGGAATGAAGATTTCTATAATAGAAACACAAAGCAAGTAAACAATTCACCTTGGTCTAGGTAATTCTCTTAAAACAATGTCAAGGACTTGAATAGCACCATGAGGAGCATAAAACTGACGCAAATGGCCGAGCTCAACCCGAGCTACAACTCTTTCCCAGGTAACTAAGCATATACGTATAGGTAATCTAAACCTCTACTCCCACAAAATTTAGTAAAGAAGAACTAAATATGACATGTTTTCCTAAGTATACAAACAGAACTGGTTAAAATGTCTATTTTCTCGAAAAACTTGAACTTATAAATATATTAATTATGAAAACTGGACCTTGTGAACTCAGTCCTATCATTTTAATGCCCATGTAGTTTCCATGAAGCGACACCTCAGCTTTTGTCTGAACTTGGAATCTCATTGTTCGCAAGTAGGGAATCGGTATGAATGAAGCATACGACTTTGGGGTGCTTCAAAAGTAAAGAGGACCTCTGACTTGTAATAGCTCACCTAAACAAAGGAAACGGTCAATTCAAATGCTACTAAGATCCAACTGTCAGTATCTGCTGACATTCACTATTTTTAAATTCAACCATTGGTGTTCAAAGTTTTAAGTACATTCACTGTTTTTAAGATATTTTGCAGTGACAGAAACATTTCTGAGTACTAAGCACCACACAAGTTAACCAAGATAATCTAAATACTGTTACCTTGGACCAAGATATTGGGGTAATTTCATCCTTCAAAGACTCTAAAATGCTTCCCATCAAAGACATCCTTAAAGCTACTGTAAGCAAAGTCACACATAATCAGTTAAACTGCATAAGACCAAAACTTTAAAGATCATAAGGAATTTAGACGGAGAAAGACGATAGTAAATGCATCAACAAACAAATTTGCAACACAATAACCAAATGGATATAATAGTTAGGAAATAACCTTTGATAAGCCCGATAAGAGGTATGATCAAGCGAAGGAAGAACCATTGAACCAGTGTTGCCTTTGTAACCCTAGCAATGACAACACTATCATATATCTGCACCCAAAAAATTAACATTATAATCATAGTGCTCGTCAAAGATCGTGAAAGAAAGTTATTTAAATTATAGAAAACACCAAAACCGGACCCCAAAACTCATCTGTTTCAGGCCGCCATTCGCATTTTTGAGAAAATAATCATTCGTCTTTTCTCCAACCCTACATGACATAAGTAGGATACATCATACATGAGAAGCCTATAATCTTCAAGGCGTTTCATAATTTATTGAGATTAGTTTGAATTTACAGATTGATTATTTTTCTGAGTTTCTGGTTGTTTGATTGATGGTTATTTTCAATGATGTTGTAGTAAAAGGTTCGTTGAGACTTGTGAAAGCAGATTTTTTAGACTTAATTTTAAAGAAAAAATATAATAAACTCAAAGTAAAAAGTTTCATGAGAATTATGGAGAGACTGGGGCTAGGATTCCGCTATTTACCAATTCCAAAGTGAATACTAATTACAATCATGCAATTTCACACATTCAATTTGATTCTCAACTATTGCAAAAGTAGAATTTTTAGAAACAACAAATGTTAATCCAAAGCATGGGATATCAAAACCCTAGGCCAAGCATATTCCATCAATAGAAAATACAATTGTTTAACAAAAATCATAAAATCTATTTTCAATCTAGGCAAATAATCATAATTAAAAATTGCACAAATTAAATAATTAAGAATTACCACTTTTTCATTGGAAAGATAGCTTCCTCCGTTGCCCCAGAGGATGGGTCTAGCACATCATGTTGGAAACACGCACAAAGTACGATTTCATTGCTCAAATGTGCTTACAAATATGAATAGAGTGAAAAAGATGAAAATCGAGTGTTTGCAACGTTTATAAATGTTGCAAAACACTGTTACAAAGAACGATAACAAATATGCGTCACTGACATTGTAGCGGTACAACCCTAACAGCCCTATCGTTTACACTGTTCAAGAACGACGGTTTTTGGCTGTCTGTTCTTCGTCTTCCACATGAGCTGAAAAATATTCTCTGCAACTCGATCAATCTCCTCTATGCAGCTCTTTATTCTCTTCCCAACTCTCTGTCACCCCTCTATACTTCACCAACACCATATATATACTCTCAGGACCAAGAATAATGTCTCATAACTCCACAAAATCTCCCATAACTCGACAACAAAGAAAATTATTCTCGGGAATATTTTCTTCCCTAATTCAAGAGTTATGCCAACCAAAGAACAAAGCTCGAAAAAATAAACAAGAACAAAGCTCGATAATAGTTGTTTGTCTATAAATCTTCAGTAACATAAAAGAAAGACCTTCAACTGACATAAAATGTGAACTCACCATAACCACACTGTTCTCATGACCATGACCTTTTATTCCAGACTCTACCATCATCAATTCTTTCAATATCAGTACCACTCTTCCCATTTCCATGTTTATCAATATTTGAAATCTTTCGATGAGTTGCAAAGGTACTAGAAATACCCTAATCATCAGTATCTGAATCACCTTTAATGTTATTAGAAGAGCTACCAGATCTTCCATAAGCGGTATACTGGATGAGAAAAATATGAAAAATGTTGATAAATAGCTCCAAGTATTAACATCTTCAAAAATCCTTGAAAAAAAATCTACACCGACCTTACCTTCGCATTTGTTGAACACCCCACTGTTTGAGAAGGACGAGCAATAGGTGAACCATAAACAATGAGCTGAACAAGTGATGATTTTCCCACACCTGCTAACAGAATGATACTCAAAAATGAGGTTCAAGATAGTGAAGAAGTTAAAGCATAGATGAAAACAGAGAGCAAACACTAAATTAAAAAAACTAACATTGCTCCTCATCTAACTTTTGACATTAATAATCTAAAGTAATGAAAACATCATACTTTATAAACAAGAGAATAAGTAAACTCAGCGTTATACTTTCACTAAACAGACTTCAAGCTTACTCAAAGACATTATAAACTGTAACTATTTAGGGAATACCAAGCAGCCAACCAGTGGTGGGTGATGGATGTTCATGGTGGTGGTGCATGGTGGTGGGTGATAAATTGATCTTTCTACAATACATCCCCTACCACACCAACCAGTTCCACCACACATATCAGCAATTCAACACAAACATACTCGATAAAGATTTGACAACATCTCATAAACATATGAATTCACCTGAGGCTGAATTGCTTATCCTTGTACCAGACAACCCCACAACCACCATCACCATCACCATCACCATCACCACCCAAGAGACAGTACACCCTTCATTAGTCGTACTTGCTTGATTCTCTTGACATTCAGTACCTAAAAGAAAACAAACAAAAACAATCCTACAAGGAAGAAAAAAACCTAATTAAAATTTCAAAAAATCAAATAAAAAAGCATACAAAAAAAAACCTAAAATTATCACAAACATCTATAATACAAAACATAATGGGTTTTTGAGCCTTGGACGGTCGGATAATATTTTGAGAGACAAACAAGTGATCTGACCATCCCAGTCTCATATCAGCAAAAGACATCGATCTAACGGTTGTGGCGTTTGTAACCTCCTTCCACTATGGAGATATTAATAACCCTCATAATTAGTTCTTCATCAATTGAAGAAATAAATGGGCCATTAAAAAAAACTAAAAAAAAAAAGTTACATCCATGTTTCAACCATAGAAAAGTAAAAATAAATAAATAAACAATTATTATTTTTTAAAATATACTAAAAAATTATTTTCATTGTACTCATTGAACAATTTTCATCAACCCGCAAAAAGAAAAAAAAACATTAAAGTTACAATGCATAACAATCATTTTCTAGCTCCATAAAAAATAACTCACCAATAATTTACTTTTACGCCGTAGGCATGATTTTAATTTTAGCAATCAAATAAGCCTATTTTCATCAACCTGCTGGAGTGAAAAAAAAACATTAGAGTTACAATATAGAAAAATCATTTTCTAGCATCCATAACAAGTTTATTTTCGAATGAGACATTTTACCAATCGAAAAATGAACCTTGTTTTCATCCATATCAACTTTATCATTCATGAGAACATTTGAGCATTCTTGATCAAGTTCATGACTATCTTTTCACCATTGTCATGAATAGTTTAATCAAAATCTGCACTACAAGCAAAAAAAGGATAAACTCAAACAAAAAGAAGAGCAAAAATAAATAAAAAATCCTGATCAAAGAATTGAAAAGCGGTGTGTACAAATGTACATGTATAGAAACTAAATGGTGAAACGAACTTTCCCAAAAGTTCATGCCATTTACATTCTGTATCAATTGATTCCAAGAAAACGAAGAATCAAACTTATGAGATTCCACGCCATTTACATGCTTACTAAATTAAAGAATGAATGAGTCTCCAGAGTCATGAATGTGAATATTGATGGCGCATGCGTTTTTCTGTCATTTTTAATTTTGTATTCAGAAAGATCCCAAAGTGTACGGTACATATTTTATCCACTGGGAACATATATTTCATGGATGGAATCAAGTTGTTTCCTTTTTCTTTTTTTTTTTGGTGATCCACAACACAAACAATGAGAAAAGAAGCTCAAAAGGAAACGTTACAAAAATTTCCATCACAATTGGGATAAAATTTAGCCCATGCATCGGGTAATTAAGGTATACCTCTCACCTTTCACCTTCTCTCTTTTGATCAGACCGTAAACAAATCTCCTCCTATATATATGACCGAAATTATGGTTGAATTTAATTTGTTCACTTACCTTCCTCCTCTATTTACCCTTTTTACCCATAAATAAGATAAAATCGTCCATGCTATAAGTTCTGCATGGACGAAACAGTTGCTCCTTTATGATTAACCCATAATAACAGATTAAGAGAAAAAAAACGTCAAAAAAATTGAATGTGTCACTAATTACAAGTTAGAAATGAACATGTATAAATAGAAGAATGTATTTCTTCAACCACACACATTCACTCATTCCCAACTTTTTTTTTTTGAATTTTTTTTTAGCTTAAGAGGGTCAAACATGATTAGATGCAGCCCCACAAAAACCGTTGTCCAAAACGTGTTGTTTCCTATTCGAGAATACATGATTGGGATAAAAAAAAAACTTGCAGTACTTAGGTTTCATGTTGCAAGGAAATGGGAAGAGATCGTTTTCATGGCAACCAACGAAGTCACTACTTTGGATTTACTAAAGATTGACGAAAACGTGAGTATATTGTCAAACTATTTTTTTTAATTAAAATATTAGTCATGCATTCTAATCAATTTTTACATCTTACACAGGGAGATACCATGCACGACATCGTCCTCGAGAAATTGATATGGAAGTTCGGGCCATTGCTCCATGAGGGAGGGCTTTATTCACTCTCTAAGTTCAATACCACAACGAAGAAATCCAGATTTCGTCCCTCAAATAATGATCATCCGTTATTCTTCAAATGGGATACCGAGGTTGACTGTTTAGTGGGGGATACCAGAGGCATCCCCATGCATGCCTTTTCCTTTATTGAATTTGATGACTTGGAATCCAGAATAAACAACATCTATCTTATGGGTACTCATTGATTTTTACTTTCAGCCATACTGTTATCAAACTTATTGTTGTTTGTTGTATTTGTTCTTTCTGTTACCACTTTAAACGTATGGTACAATTATCATTTACATTAGTTGGAAGTGTAATTGAATTCTAAATTATTTGGATGAAAAATATCTAAAGTATTCATAGCGATAAGTTCTCATGAGTCGAATTGAATCTTATGATAGTATATAGTACAATTATTATGATACAAAATTATACCTTTCATGCCGTGTCGTTACGGCACGGGTTATTTCTAGTCCACTTACATAAATCCATAATATCATTGGAGTGCAAATTTGTGCACCCCTCTAAATCCGGGGTACACGTTCCCGCTTATGTGATTGGTCCACGTCTCCTATAGTAGTTTCCAGTTTTCCTTTTTTTTTTCTAATTTTTTTATTTCAGGAGTACAAAAATTAAAATAAATAAGTCATTAATACTTTTTTCTTTCTCTCTCTTCTCTCCCAAAACAAACGACTGTTTACTTCTCCCTTAAAAATCTATGTCAATGATAATATTGATCGAGTCACGAAGATTTAATAATGGAGGCAAAACTTCTGATTTGCGTTTTGTTTTCTTCTATTTTTCTATTAAGATCTTAATTAAAGTGGTTTGATTCATTGTACTACTTTGCTTTGTTTTACTGGACATTTGTTTCCCTAATGTCTAATCCAGGTAAGTGAGTTATAATGATTGTACTTGCTTTGAACAATAACGTTACTGAAGGTGAAGTTATAATGATGGGAATTCTAGCAAAGAATCATAAGATAATTAAATTTGATTGTGAAACGCTAAAGGGTAAAATTCGTGAAACGGAAGAATAATCTTTGATGATATTGGAACAGAGCCAAAAATGATGAGTATTGGGAAATCATATGAACTTAAGAAGCTTCTTGTGTTTTGATTTTTTTCCGCCAACAGATATTGTCCATGGGAAAATCTTTTCTTTCTTATCCCTAATCACATGTCAGTTCATGAAATTAAGCCTCAAAATGGTGAGAAAAGTTTCCATCTTCTAAATTGAGTGTTAACGTTAGAAGCTAAAACACTACTCCACTTACTGATCAAACAATTTTCAAGAACTCAACCCCAAATCCAAATCCGAGTAAACCAATCCTTCACCACTGTAACGAAAAAGAGAATCTCAATATAATTAGAAGAGATTAATATCTAGTCTGCCATCTTAAGAGATTAATAATACTTTCGATGAATTATATATCAATTTTGATGAACTCCATTTAATTTGTTTGGCTTAATATACAGAAAAGAATCAAAAGATTTGTTCTTTAAAGAGCGTGTTATTATTAAATAAATATATATATACTTTCTAAAAACGCGAACTAAAAAGCGTGTTATTATTAAATAAATATATATACTTTCTAATATAGAAAATAGAAAACAAAAATGAAAAACCGGAAACCACTATACGAGACGTGGCCCAATCACAGAAGCGGGAACGTGCACCACGTTATTAAAGGGGTGCACAAATTTGCACTCATATGATTGCTACAAATTGCATAATTATCCACCACAATATCTACTATTGATGAGATAATTTGCAGTTTGAAATGCTTTAACCCAAAATTTAGAACATAAACTAAACTTCAGTCAAGAGGAATTTCCGGATGCGTTACCTCAGCAACACCATCCCGGTCTGGTGTACATGTGAGGGAAGGACAATTTACCAGAGATGCCCTTAAAGTGAAAAAAAATAAACAATCCTGTTATAGGGGCGGCAGATTTTTTATTTGAGGGGCGACAATGTGATAATAATGTCCCTCTATTTGGTTAGGGGATGTCCTATAGGGGTGTAAATTGACTAGATTACCCTCCCCATATTTTAACCTAAATTAAAATTTTATTTTCTTTGTTTTTTTCTTTTCCTCCTCCTCCCATCAACCGTAACCTCTATTAAAACTCAAAATTTCATCGTCTTCGATTAATCGACGATTCGAAAATTAATCAAGTGTAATGTAATGACTTATACGAGGTATGTTTTGAAAAACCCAGTTACGATTTGGTTTATTTTGTTCGATTTAAGTGTAATTTCTATCAAAAATTAGGGTTTTAGATGAAAATTGAAATTCCAATTTCTAGGTTTATGTGAGTTACGGTTGAATTTAACTCAATTACGAACCGTAACTGGAGTTTTTGATGTTGTTACGATTGGTAATTGAACTATTACCAACAGTATGTTCTTATATCTAAGAATTTTCTTCAGTTACGTTTTTTTTTCCACCGTAAGTGAACTTACGGTTGATGTCGATACCAGAATTACGGACCGTAAATAACCCCGGAACCCAAAGTTCAGAAAGGTCATCAATTACGGTTCATAATTAAGATTCGATATGAACCGTAAATACTGTTACGGTTGGTAACCATTTTAGTTTACGAACCGTAACTAAGTTACGGTTCGTCTCGAGCATTTGGTTACCAACCATAACTGGTTTTACGGTTGGGTTTTCCCACAATTTAACCAGTTATGGTTGGTAGTTCATCTTTTACGAACCGTAACTAAGATTTACGGTTGGTTACGAGCAAAATTCCAACCGTAATTAGCTCTGAAAATGTAAAAAAATGGATTTTTGTTTTTAAACTCTAAAAACCTTATTTTGTTTTGATTTAGAGTTAATATAAGTGAAAATTAATCATTAACACTAAACTATGTGAGGGTTAATTAGGCATTTTCAGTTTCTTTGGATAAAGGGCACTTCAAATTACCATGTAATGACCCTTTTTGTCCTATTAGCTGTTGTCCCTCTAATAAAATCTGCCGCCCCTATAACAAGATTGAAAATAAAATAGAATTCACTCACCTCTACGGCTCTATGCCTCTGCCATCATTTCTCACCTTTTCAACTTTCAACAAAGTAAAAGTATTGACGGATAATTTTGAAGGTTGTTAATAGGAGGGAAGAAAATGATAGGAGGAGAATCTTAGTTGGGTTGGAATTAGATTTTTAAATTTTGTAGAATGAAAAGGGTGACATGAAAAGGAATGACTCAATGTTCTTGATCAATTTGTAAAACCAAATTTGTTAACATTTTCATTAACCCCTGAGCATATTCTATGACCATCTCTATTTTTATCAACCTTTTTCTTTTCATAACTCTAAGTTAGTTTTGAACAAAGGTGGGCAATCTATCTTTGTTCAGCGCATTGAAAATTTAAGCAGGAGGATACCCTAAGAGTTACAAGTATTTGTTTCCTTAGAATTAACACTGAATGGAAATTGTTGTCTAGTTTACCCATTTACCAACTAAAGAAAAATGTAAAAGTTTTAATAAAGAAGGGGCATCCAAAAGAGTAGATGTTTTGTCTTCTAAGAGAGCTTTGGACGGCCAAGCCATACTACTATTATCGAGTCTTGTGGTAATCCTCACGAGGTTGTTGTTGCTAGTTTCAATGATGACGGCAGAAGCTTTAAGTTGTAGCCCCCATTTTCAAGCTTCAATTGCAGCTAACACCTCTCCCACATCCTTGTTCAGCATTATTGCTCTGATATCCTTACTTCCCTACCAAAAACCAAAGGATTTCTTAGAATCACAACTATTTACATAAGGTTAGAGGTTGGATTCCATTTGGTGGGCATGTTTATTTTGGATTGTACAAACTATGTTTTTATGCTTTTAATCTTCAGTTTTTAAGTTCTTAGATATTATAGATTTCTTATAGTGCTTTTTTTATGACTTATATATTGATTTCTGCAAATAACAATCAGTTAATCCTACCTAGGAAATTCTAATTACAACAAATACACAAATTTAGTATAAGAGTAGAAACAAGGGAAATCCATTACAAACTAGTGATTGGATAACCAACTATTGGCTTGATACCAGAGACACTAAGCTGCAAAAATATAAGAAAAGGGGATTTAAAGCAAACCAAAATAGAAGGAATAAATAACAAACCACTACAGTCCACAGACGAGTAAGAGGAAAAAGCATGTCAAAAGTTCATGGGACTAAAGAGGGGAGAGAAGAGAGAGAAAGGAGTCGATTAGTCCAGTCCATGACAAATATTACCTCTTATTTTTAAAAGAGAGATACCATCACTTTTTCATTTTAATCTAAAAAACAAGCTAAACTATAAAAAATTATAATATCTCTTTTTCAGAAATGGATGGAGTATAATATGATTGGTAGTTTAGCAGAAAAGCTCATAGATTTTGGGTTGCACTTGTATTCACTAAAGTAATAGGAGTGTAAGAAATCTATATAAAAAAAAATTATGCTAAAGAAAATTTATTAATTAAACTGCAATGCAGTTACAATCATCTTTCAAAAGTTTGGTAATGCAATCAGGGAAATTTGAATCCTCATCTCTTGCTTTACGAGCTAAAGAGTGAGATACATTATTGCCCAGTCTATGAATAGACTTAAAAAACCATAGTTTACACTACTGTTACTCTAAGACTTAAATTTCTGTATAAGACTTGAGTTGAACCAATGAACCTATGACTGCCGTTCCATGACAAATCTTATCACATTATCACAATCCATCTCAAAAATAGCTCTATCTATCTGCAATTCCTCCAGCAAATCCACTGTCAACTCCAAAGTTTTACACTCAAAATGCTCAGCCCCATAATCTTCATCCACCCCCTCTTCAAATAGCAATGACCTGTAAAATCATGGATTATTAACCCAACACTACCTTTTTTAGTTGCTGGAATGTAAGAACCATCAATGTTTATTTTAATAAAATCCTTTTCAGGAGGAACCCAGACTTGAACCTGGAATATATTATTGTCTCTAGTATTAATACCCATGCGGTTATCACATTGTTGTATAATGTTAGAAATTCTAGTATTAGTAGTCTGAACATTAGGTTTAGTTCCTTGAAAACAAGAGTACGTACCACATGGTACACACTATTCTAGTCACATAATAAGCATATTATTCAAACATAAGACAGAATCAACATTGCCAGTACTGGTAAACCAAGATATTATCCAAGCTTGCACAGAATTTTTTTTTTACCTGCAATGTTATCTATGTTGACATTCATAGTTATCCACACAGATCTAGAAAAAGGACATTAAAAAAACAAGTGATTCATAGTTTCCATGTTACAGTTACACAGTGAATACTCAACCTAAATTTCATGTTTGTAAACTGCAATCTTATCTCTAATAGGAACAATGTCTTTGATGCATTTCCAAATAAAGATCTGAACTCTATGTGGAGTTTTGCATTTCCATAGGTGAGACCAAACCTCTTTAGGAGTAGTGTCCATAGCAAAAACACTATTAACCTCTCCAGAGCATATAGTATGATAAGCACTTTTAACAGAAAATTTTCCTTTTATGTCAGGTTTCCAAATCATGAAATCCTCTCCACTAGTAGGAATCTGCATATTAAGGATTAGCTCAACACAATCTTGAGAAAATAGATTATTAATAGTATTTATATTCCACACTCTTGTTGGCAGGAACAGATCACAAACTAGGTTGATATTGTTATGATAACTTTGTTGTTTAGTCCAGTAAACCCGACCCGGGTTACTAGCTAGTCCAGCGGGAAAACATATTTACTCGTTAGTCCAAAAAAGTTTTGAAAAGAGTAAAATTACATATTACGTATATTAATACATATGTAGTAATAACATATGTTACTACATATGTAGTATCTAGTATACTAGTAGTAACTAGTATGTAGTATGTAGTAATAACATATGTAGTATGTAGTGTACTAGTAGTAAACTAGTATGTAATCTTTCTTTATAATAAGAGACCAAAAAATGCCACATGACGCCCCCATAAACTCCCTGATTTGTAGTGAATCCATGTAATCACCTTTTGCCAAGTCATTTCCATGTCATCGACATCCTCAAAGACACAACTATTGACCAAAATACGGCTTTACATGTCCTTTCAAAAGCAGCTCTTCAAAAATTTACATGTCCTTTCAAAAGAACCTCCTTACAAGTGATTATTCCATAAAATATTCCACATGTCATGTTTACCATCGTTCTAATATGTGGTTAAACCACATTAGCAGACCAATCCATGTAACCAAAGTGTTGCAACCATTATACCAAAGGTCGCCATTTCAGATATGAAACATCTCATACTATCCAAACAGACATATCCCAAACTTTTGGATAACTATAAATATACGAAAGGAGATATTAATGTTTTTAAAGCATTAATATACCTTTGGTTCGGATGAGTCGGCAAATAGACACGTCCCAATCTTTTGATGAGATATTAGTTTATAGAAACACCAGATGAAGTCATGAAGATTAAAGTCCTGAAACATCATGTTTTTTAAAATTTAAGTCTAGACAAAACATATTATATTGATTATCTATATATATATATATTTTTAAGGAAACAAAGACGAAGAACTTAGATTTAAAGAACATTACTTCATTTATCAAGTTATATAATAACAGAGGTTGATCAATTGGGTTGTAATACAACGAAGGAAGAAACACATCTAATTACAAGGGATAAAGTTTTCAAACCCATGAGAACTGCGTTAGAATGTAATTTTGTAGTCAAATGAATGATTTGAAAGAAGTACAAACAAGTAGGAAGTCATCGTTGTTCGATCAGAAAAAAAAGAAAAAAGAAAAAGAGGATCACTATTTTCTTAGCATATATATATATATATACTGTTCGATCAGATTGTAATTGGTATGATTATCCGTACTATAATATGCCGATTGGTATTTCTCCTTACAAATGATTTCTCCATGAAATATTCCTTACAAACGTATAAAATTAATGCATACAGAGTTGCATAACCCTTAGCTTAATTTGGTTTCATGAGAAAAAACAACGACTAGGAATGGAATCTTTAATTTCAGGGAAAAGAAGACACCGGTCTTGCACATTACGAAACCTGGAAGAAAAAAAATGAGTCAGGAACATCCGCGGCAGTGGAAGATATGTCAAACAGAGATATAGACAATCAACCAGCAGTAAGTCGGTATTTTTTTCACTATTATCAAGCAATGGCAGTAGATGCTTTCAGAATGAAAATTTCATGAATACAGTGAGTATATAGTGGATCAATGCCTGAAGAAACTCTTACGACGTACGAGAGATACTTTATACAAAAATATATAACGAAATGTATGTGGGTGCAGAAGTAAAATAGGTATTAAAAGGACCTAGAAAAAATTAAGCACGTCAATAGAGTTATGATTCGAATACGCTGCATCAATGGGATGAGGGAAGAAACTAATTTCTCAGATATATACAAATCCCCATGGCCTAGATCTAATGTTCGCCGACATAAGGTAACTTCATATACTTCCAGTTTTGGTTACCTAATTACATTAACATGAATGATATTCATAACTTGACTGTTGAACTTTTGACAGAGAAGTCAAACACATGGAATAATTTCTGAAGACTATAGGCGGATCCATGGACCAAAACTTGAAGAATGGAATGTATTTTTCATTGAAACTTCGAAATTGGAGAACTCTTGGGATTTCAATGACCCGTCATGAATGAATATATGTTTTTTTTTGGAGAGGATACGACAAACTAGAAAACTAAAGAAAGGTACAAATTCGTATTCATGGAGTTTGAAGAAATCTAAGGTAGACGAAACAACAAATATTGGATAGGTTACTTTTGTGTTTAACACAAGTTATGAATATAGTCCGAATATGAGTGAAGTTCTTATTTTTATCCTAGAAGAATGCTTCAGAGATATCTACATATCAATAGTAGATTATCAAGTTTAGGAGAAGAGAAACCATTTGTCAAAAGAGACGGACATGAGACTATTTTAACCAAGCCGACAGTGGGGAAAAAATAATAAAAGGTTAAAAATGGTAGAAGGTTACAATGTATGAGTATTATGCATACAAATCACAACAGCGGCTAAATGAAGGCCTAACTACAATGAAATGTCGTTGTCCGTTCAACAATATCTGGTCGTCACGTACACATGTTTTGAACAACGAGTTGCATGATGTGGTGATATCATGAAGTTAATAGTATACATAATCTGCGTCGGTGGTGAATGGTATTGTGTTGTCGTTGTTATTCACTGGGTGACCAAGATTTTATGTTACTTCACCATCAATATGCATATGGTTACACTTGTTCATAACATATGTAACACGAAGTGGCTAGAAGTGAACCAGTTTTATTGCATCTCAAGTAATAGAAGATCGATCCTCCCAATAAAAGCTAATGGCCATTAAAAATATAGATCACATACACGTGATTCAAATTTGAATTGGATAAAACTCGAATTGTACACCTGTGGATGAATTTTTCCGCAATTTTACCGGCTACAATACTAAATAAAAGGATTTTTGGTTTAGAGGAGAATGCAAAAATGATGAAAACCAATTTCGTGTCTCCGGTTTCTCGTAGTATTATAAATTTAAATGGATAGATGTAACTAAACTAGAGCATAACAATGTAACAGAAGACCCAAGTTGCCATTACTTAAACAAGTAGCTGGATTTATTTATTTAGTTTCGTGGATTTTTGTGGAAATTGGAACTTATATGTTTACTAGACGTTATTCCCAAGTTTCCTTATTTTTCATGTTTTAAGCATAAAAGATTCCATGAAGAGAAATACTAGCTCATGATCATTGCAAATCACTTCACTTATATTCCATTTTCCAAATATCCGGTGCATACACACCGGGTTAGATGCTTGTATGTAGTATACTAGTAGTAACTAGTACTAGTAGTAATATGTTATGTATTGATACTACTACATATTGATATGTAATATGTTATATACTAGGATATGACCCGTGCCGTAACAGAACAGGCTTTGGTTCTTCGGAATGTTTGTTTCACTTGTTTGATTAGTTATATTATTGTAGATCATACTCCTTAGGAGTTCAATGTGGAATAAGACATCTTTATTGTGACGATTTCGCAATACTATGAATTTGTATCATGTATATTACTTTATATCATTAGTTGTTAGTGTGATGGACCTGATGGTCGATCTATTAGCAATGAAACCTTTTTCCATCTTTGTTTTTATGTTTCTGAAGTTGTAGAATGTGATAATCCTATTGATATACCGCCAAATTATCACTTGCCGTTTTTCTACCCATTGCAATCATGCAATGATGTCTGTGAATGCAGTTGAATTATTTCGATTTACTGTAAATTTTTTTAGTATTCCTACTTATAATTAAAGTGAATATCTAACAATATTGTTATTAATTCGGCCAGAGTTCCAATTGGTATACGTTAACCCAGAAAACTCAACTACATATGTGTCTCCCAGTAAAGAAATCCCATAGTTGCTCATGTTTTCCCATCATACGATTTCAGGATTCCTTTGTCATTGCTTGAATAGTTCTATCAGTTTTTCCATTTGGGTTTATCAATGTAACCTGCGAAGAAAATTAGTGAAGTATGCTAGATTCTATTGGTACTGAACGGCTGTTAAACCTAAAACGTGTTCCAATTATGGTAGCCTTTTTATTTTTCTATTTCCGTCGGCGATCAACCTAAGAGGGAGGTAATGTATTTTCAGGATATTTTTTGGTTATTTTTATGTTCTTGGTGTATGGAATTTTCAATAAACTTTCTTTAATCATAAATCTTATAAGCGATGCATGAAAATATGATTGATACCTTCATATTCCAAGAAAAGATTGTGAAGTAACACATGAGAGGGTGCTCTGTGATCATTCGATTTTAAAATCCTACACGGTTGATGTGCCAATCAAATCCTCATATGGCTATCATTTAAATCTACACCAAGGATGTGCCAATCAAATCCTCATACGGGTATCAGTAGGCATAAGATGGTCAATCAATGGTTCTTCATGTTCTAATGCAGTTGTTTCATCGAATATAATTCAAAACTAACCACATCCTCTTAGAGTTTCAGGATGTAGGGTGGGAAAGTATGGATCTTAAAAACGACTTACCTTCAGATTTCATGTCAGTAAAACTTTTGCTTATTGTCAGAGTCCTACACAATAATGCTCTACAATTCTAATGCGAAGGATTCTAACGATCCACACCATAAAAAGTATACCAAAAACCAAAATGGTTGTTTCTCGGAAATGTAGTTTTGTCTGACATTTCCTCCCCCCCAAAAAAAAAAAAAAATCTTTAAGATATACCTGTACCGTATAATATTATGCTTAAAATTAAATGAACCTTATTTGAGATATGGTAGTAAGTAATTATAAAATTCTTAAAGGACAATGGCTTCATGTAAATCATAAATATCCATGTTTGTACCCAAAATTACTTCTAGGCAATAAACACAATGAATTGATGTGTAGTTAGGGTTTGGAAACGAATTGAAAAACAATAAAATAAACACAGATTTAACGTGGTTCGGCAAAATTGTGCCTACATCCACGGATGAGTCCCTTTGAGGAGCGGTATTTTATAATAAAAATTCCAATAGTTTTCTCTGGGTATCAAAACCTAGCATCCCCTCTTAGGGTTTAGACCCATGTAATTATATAGTCATAAGCTGGAATATGCTAGAACTTTCTTTTAGGGTTTTAGGAATAGGCCGGTGGAAATGGGCTGTTGGGCATGGGTCAGAAAACTGGACCGATATATACTGGCTGCTAGGCTTGGGCCGACAAATACTTTCCACTAATAGTGATGCGGTTAGCCGTATTAGTACCCTAATATTGTGGTACAAACAATCCACTTTAAGTCCACACTTAAGATCCTAAATCAAATGAAAAATCAACAAAAGTAACAAATCCACGACTAAGAATGATTTACAATATCTAGGTAAATTGTGGACGTAAAATTCAACAAAAATCATTTAAAAAAATCTATCTTCAATGATACATGAATAAATACACGATACATGGGAGAGTTTCTCATATTTACAATATATATCTTCAATGATATATGTGTTTGAGATCTAAAAGTAAATTAGAGACCCAGTCTAAATGGCAATGGTATGAGACCATGAAACACCTTGACCTAAGAGTACAGAGGAGACCTAAAATTGCCATAATTTTATATTTTTGTAGCAAAAAATGGACATGAAATTAAATTTTAAAATATTTCTTAAATCGATTTTTATAAAGTGTAAGCTAGTTATATATAGTATGGTTAGTTGGTATCTTCAATGAACAAAAAAGGATCAAATATTAGAATATAATAAAAACAAAGTAAAATATAGGTGAAGGTTCAAGTATTAGTCGGTATAGATGTACTAAGATCTCTTGAACCATATAGAGAATTGATAATTTGTTCACGACAATCAAAGATGGGTTCCTATGCACTAAGCTCTCTTAAACCATTTAGAAAAATTGACAATTTTTTCATGGAAATCAAAGATGTGCATATGAATCACATCCCCTGGAAACAAATATACTTGTACCTTTATGGGTATACCAAAACTCCTTCATCCAAGCCAATGATAAAAATGCATGGAATGACAATTTATGGAGTCTCGACGTAAAATTACAGTGACACATCCCACAAAAAGATATTGTTCCTCATTGTATTACTCCCAAACCCCCTTATTCGTTGCCTAAAAACAATCTCCTGAAATCAGAAAATGAAAGATTAAAGGTGAGTCAACCATTTTTTTTTATGTCAACTGCATATATATAACCACTTTTTGTTATCTCAAATTTAAGAAAAACAAATACTCTTTTTGTAAACAGATACTCTTTTTGAAGAGATGTAATTTCAAGGTTCATATAATATAAAGAAAAAAATATATAATCAGGAATCCCCAATCCCTTTGATACCAACATGTATATAACTTAGTCCAAGTAAGAGGTTGAAACTCTCTAACAGAAGTAGCAATACAGTTGAAAAAATATTTAAAAAATTCTAAGGGAAATAACAATGGAACCGGCGCTTTCTTCGTTAATTATTTTCACTCCATGAAAATCTTCTTGATTTTGGCCGAAGAAGTCAAAGTTAAGTTGGACAACATAAAGAAAATTTTTTTCAAAAAATAAAATAAAAAATGATATGGGTATTAGGAAACCTAATATAAGAGTAAAAATGAATAGAGAACAATCATATTTTTGAATCTCTTTTAACTGCAGACGAAGAAACAAAATCCAGATCACAAAATACAATATAAAAATGTAGATTTTGATTATGAAAGAGATTAATTACATTATGGGTTATGTATATTTTATTTTCCAAATAAAATGAGAAGTTAAAACACATTTAAGTTAAAATACATTTAATTTAGAATAACAGAAACCGTTTCACATTAAATGGGAAAACTAACTCCCAAATAAATGACATTGGGAGGGTGGAGAGGAAATTAAAAAACTGCATAAAAAATGTGGCACAATCTAGATCAAATCTTAAATCTGTGGCTCAATCTCAACCCTTCTTTATATGCTAAAAATGTAGATTGAAAAACTTAAATCTAGACCGTCCTTTATGTGTCCCAAATGTAGATAACCGTCCATATAGAAAAACACCATTGTCCCTTATAACATAGATTGATACTACATATTGATATGTAGTATGTTATATATTGATACTACATATTGATATGTAGTATGTTATGTATTGATATTACATATGTTACTACTAGTACTAGTAGTAGTAACTAGTATAGTAAAGTAGTTACCTAATTTACTAGTAACAATAAGATATATATTGATATGTAGTATGTTTGATATTGATACGTAGTATGTTATGTATTGATACTACATATGTTACTACTAGTATACCAGTACTATTTACTACTATACTAGTAGTAGTAACTAGTATAGTACAGTAGTTACCTAATTTACTAGTAACAATAAGATATTTTTGTTACTACTAGTATAGTACATATTAATATGTAGTATCACCGTATTGATATTACTAGTATGTAGTTACATACTACTAGTAACATTTACATGTGTTGATACTAATTAGACATGGAAGGGTGTTTTAGGCATTTAGAAAATACACTTTATAATTTCCATGAAGTTTTTGGACTAGAGAGTAAATAATCTAGTAGGGAGTAAATGTTTTTCATGGGTGGACTAGCCATTAAATGGGTCATGAAAAAGTGGACTAAACAGTTTTTCTTACTATTGTTATAGCTAGAAGCTCATACAATAAGAACAAGTAGGCTATCAAGACCTATAACCCAATTATCTAGCCATATGCTAATTTTTGTACCACATCTAACTGCCCATATTGTGTGTTGTTTTATAACCTCCAAGGCTGAATAGATGCTTTTCCATAACCAAGAGCATTCATCTTTCAGTTTGTCTATATGCAAAAAGTTATCATCATTTTCATATTTGGCCTTAAGAATTTTGAAACAAAAAGATCCATCATCATTGCAAGATCTCCAAGCAACCTTAGCTAAAAGGTCAGAATTATAATGTTTTAGATTTCTAAAGCCTAAGCCACCTAGAGCTTTAGGAATCATAAGCTTGTTCCATCATATGAAGAAAATACCTTTTTCTTCCCCCCACCAAAATTGTCTTTGCAAAGTATCCATTTGATCTATCATGGACTTAGGTATTCTAAAACTACCCACTTGATGGGAAGGGACTAAGGAGAGTGTTGAGCACATATTTGACCATAGTAGTCCTAGATGAGTAATTCATAGTTTTACCTTTCCAGTTTTTGAGCCTAGAGCCAAAAGATTGTAAAATAGGCTTAAAAGCTTTAGTTTTACGTTTTCCCAGTAACAAAGTTACTCATAAATACTAATCAATATCTACCATTTAAGTCATATTAAGAGCATTGGCCAGTTCTATTCTAGTTTTAGGACTTATATTATTACTAAAATAGACACTGGATTTATCAAAATTGAGCATTTGACTAGAATACATACCAAAAGTAGCAAGAACATCCAGAATACCAACTATTTATGCCTGTCTTCCTTAGTGAAAATGAGGATATCATCTACAAATAATAGATGAGTCATACCTAGAGCCTTTCGAGTAGCTTTAACTCCAGAGATAACATGATTATTAGCAGCATTCATAAGAAGTCTAGAAAGATATTCTATTGCTATTATGAAAAGATAAGGGGATAAAGGATTCCATTGTCTTAATCCCCTAGTAGGACAAAATTCTTCAGTAGGAGAACCATTAAGAAAAATGGAAATCCTAGTTGTACTTATACATTGCGCAATCAGTTTACAAAAAGTTTCAGGGAAACCAATTTTCCTAAGCATTTCTAGAAGAAAATGCCTTTCAAGTCTATCAAAAGCCTTTGAAAGGTCCAGTTTTAAGGCCATAGTTCCACTATATCCCTCTTTATGTTTCACTAGATCTTAACCCGTGCCGTAACGGCACAGGATATTTTGTCTCTAATACGATATTGTTCACATTCCTCTTGCTTCATTTTATTCGTGAGTAATTATTTTGATATTCAAATAGGTTTTGGGAAACAAAATGGGTTACCTGATCTTTTTATTTTTTACTTAAGCATGTTATTCCAATTTATTATCTGGAAGGAGTAATAATGTTGTGCCAACATAAAAAATAAATAAAAAATACAGTAAATAAAAAATTTCCCCATTTATTGTTCCATCATATTATAATTTCAAACTTCAAAAAGAATATTTCATCTAACAGTACATATACCTAAACTGCCAATCCAACTCCATGATGTTTATGAATACATTTGTTCCAAAATTATTGATAACTAAGACTCTAAGGAGTGAAGCAAAAACCCATAATATTTTCCCTACTATAGATAAACACTATTTATTTATTTTTTCCAAATGTGAGAGTTATAAAAATGAAGAACCCTTGGCTATTGGAAGGCTGAGATATACACATGTGAGTTGAAAAGATAAACTTATAATAGTATATCAAAACATGTGTAAGATTCTTTATCAATCATATTGATAACATAAAATTGAAGAAATTCGTGGATAAAAAGATTTCACATCAACTATGCTAAGTAGTGCATGAATAACGTTCTCACATCTAGTGTTACTCAAGTAATTTGGAGTTTTAAAGAGCATAGTCATATTGATATTTGTATCTACATAAATTCAACTAACCTTCCGAAGAAAAATTATTAGTTTCAAGGTAGAGCCGACACAAACTTCTGTCGCCTTCAATGTATACAACACACATTGGGTTTAATCAGCCTTGAGATTAAACAAATACCCCAACATTAGTCAAATAATGTCTACAAATACGGGATCGAAACAAAGTGCCAACGGGAAAAATGAGAGACTAACATCAGTTCTACAAATAAAATACCCTATATGTATCAAAGTTTGTTAACCAAACATGTATTCAAATTAAAAAGTCATCAACTTAACACAAAAATATAAAAGAACCCAAGTTAAATCAATACTTGCATAAACAAAACTTATAAGAGAATTTTGTAATTATTAAATACCTTTAAAATCACTATTAGAGATTTAATTGCATGCCTCGTTAAAAACTATGGTAGGACGAAATCACCAGATTAATCTGTAGAAATTTCACTGGATATGTAGCAATTCAGAGAAGTTTACACTGGTGATGATGCGTTCCATCTAAGTATTGTTCGATTGATTATTTTTTTAGAAGGTTTCAGTTTTCATTGGAGAAACCGAGAGGGAGTGTTTCATTATATTCATTATCATTCAGAAATCCAAGACCAACTCGCCCTCTGCTTACGGGATCTCAATACAACCTTATATTTATCTATTGGAAGGAGAAACCTTGATAATAAATATGTAGTTTTTAGTGTTATTTATTATATAACGTGACATCCAAATGTTTTTTTCTTCTTCTTAATTTTCATGTATTTTAACCGAGTTTATATTAGCATTAAGACGATCAACCACATTTCTAATTTATAGTGTTATCCTTTTGTAGCAACACATAATTAACATAGTCAATTACTACTCATCAATACCGGCCAGTACCACAAACCACCAGATATCACTTCTTTCTCCACCACCACCATTTTCAATCCCTCGTAGAATATTGGGCACACTTATAACTTTTAATCCCACACGTCATGTATAAAGTTTAGATTTAACAAACTTATGTCGTCAATTAATTTATTCAACTATATATTTTTTGTTAATACTGAAAATCATGTGTACGAACGGTGACCAAAGATAGCAGTGGTACCAAAAACAACCATTTTGTCTTATATGATTTGGTATCATCCCAAAAGTATTTGTTATCCGCCTTTTTGACCGTGTCAAAAACAACCAACTATACTTTTCACAATACAATGTTACCCGTCATGTAATATTTTTTATTATTTTTGATTCAAAAAGAAAAAAACCAATACCACCGCCATTAAAACCATCCAGCGCCACTATTTCTTCCACAAAATATAATGTTACTGCCTCCACCACTTAGTAACACCTTCCACCGCTTCCACCACTTACTTCTTCCTCTACTACCACCACCACCACTAATATCTATTGAAATAATTTTTGTCAAAATTATTATTTATTGATGGAGATATGTATTAATATTAATTAAGGGATATTTAAGATATAAAATTAATAAATCATTTATCATGAGAAATTAATGAGACATCAATTAATAAAACACTTATACTAATTAATATTTAAGTTGAACAAACCATGACCATATATTTATCTTCTCTCTAGACAAATCACTTATACTAATTAATAAAACACTTATACTAATTAGTATTTAAGTTGAACAAACAACCACTGTTGATTTATCTTTTCTATCAATTCCAACCAAGGTGGAACAATGGTTAGAGGCCACTCTTATGACACAATAGGTCACGAATTCGAACCTCCCCGTTATAATTTTTAAAATTCCATATCTTGACTTGAGTATTCATTTTTAATTCATAATATTGGAATGAACACCACGTGTGTGACTTGTAGGGTGTGGCACGGAGAACCACATCCTTTGATTTATCTTTGCCAAGGATAAATCCTGACCACCACTCAGATAGGCAAAGTTACCTAAACTCTGCTTGCCGTAACGGCACGGGATGTTTTGTCTCTAATACGATATTGTTCACATTCCTCTTGCTTTATTTATTCGCGAGTAATTATTTTGATATTCAAATAGGTTTTGGGAAACAAAATGGGTTACCTGATCTTTTTATTTTTTACTTAAGCATGTTATTCCAATTTATTATCTGGACGGAGTAATAATGTTGTGCCAACATGAAAATAAAATAAAAAATACAGTAAATAATTTTTTCCCCATTTATTGTTCCATCATACCATAATTTCAAACTTCAAAAAGAATATTTCATCTAACAATACATATACCTAAACTGCCAATCCAACTCCATGATGTTTATGAATACATTTGTTCCGAAATTATTGATAACTAAGGCTCTAAGGAGTGAAGCAAAAACCCATAATATTTTCCCTACTATAGATAAACACTATTTATTTATTTATTGCAAATGTGAGAGTTATAAAAATGAAGAACCCTTGGCTATTGGAAGGCTGAGATATACACATGTGAGTTGAAAAAATAAACTTATAATAGTAAATCAAAACATGTGTAAGATTCTTTCTCAATCATATTGATAACATAAAATTGAAGAAATTCGCGGATAAAAAGATTTCTCACCAACTATGCTAAGTAGTGAATGAATGACGTTCTCACATCCAGTGTTACTCAAGTAATTTGGAGTTTTAAAGAGCATAGTCATATTGATATTTCACCTTCCGAAGAAAAATTATTAGTTTCAAGGTAGAGCCGACACAAACTTCTGTCGCCTTCAATGTATACAACACACATTGGTTTTAATCGGCCTTGAGATTAAACAAATACCCCAACATTAGTCAAATAATGTCTACAAATAAGGGATCGAAACAAAGTGCTAATGGGAAAAATGAGAGACTAACATCAGTTCTACAAATAAAATACCCTATATGTATCAAAGTTTGTTAACCAAACATGTATTCAAATTAAAAAGTCATCAACTTAACACAAAAATATAAAAGAACCCAAGTTAAATCAATACTTGCATAAACAAAACTTATAAGAGAATTTTGTAATTATTAAATACCTTTAAAATCAGAGATTTAATTGCATGCCTCGTTAAAAACTACGGTAGGAAGAAATCACCAGATTAATCTGTAGAAATTTCACTGGATATATAGCAATTCAGAGAAGTTTACACTGGTGGTGATGCGTTCCATCTAAGTGTTGTTCGATTGATTATTTTTTTAGAAGGTTTCGGTTTTCATTGGAGAAACCGAGAGGGAGCGTTTCATTATATTCATTATCATTCAGAAATCCAAGACCAACTCTCCCTCTGCTTACGGGATCTCAATACAACCTTAGATTTATCTATTGGACGGAGAAACCTTGATACTAAATATGTAGTTTTTAGTGTTATTTATTATATAACGTGACATCCAAATGTTTTTTTCTTCTTCTTAATTTTCATGTATTTTATCCGAGTTTATATTAGCATTAAGACAATCAACCACATTTCTAATTTATAGTGTTATCCTTTTGTAGCAACACATAATTAACATAGTCAATTACTACTCATCAAACCTAGCCAATTACCACAAACCACCAGATATCACTTCTTTCTCCACCACCACCATTTTCCATCCCTCGTAGAATATTGGGCACACTTATAACTTTTAATCCCACACGTCATGTATAAAGTTTAGATTTAACAAACTTAGGTCGTCAATTAATTTATTCAACTATATGTTTTTTTTTTAATACTGAAAATCATGCGTACAAACGGTTACCAAAGATAGCAGTGGTACCAAAAACAACCATTTTGTCTTATATGATTTGGTATCATCCCAAAAGTATTTGTTATCCGCCTTTTTTGATCGCGTCAAAAACAACCAACTATACTTTTCACAATACAATGTTACCCGTCATGTAATTTTTTTATTATTTTTGATTCAAAAAGAAAAAACCAATACCAACGCCATTAAAACCATCCATCGTCACTATTTCTTCCACCAAAACTAATGTTACCGCCTCCACCACTTAGTAACACCTTCCACCGCTTCCACCACTTACTTCTTCCTCTACTACCACCACCACCACTAATATCTATTGAAATAATTTTTGTCAAAATTATTATTTATTGATGGAGATATGTATTAATATTAATTAAGGGATATTTATGATGTAAAATTAATAAATCATTTATCATGAGAAATTATTGAGACATCATTAGTATAAAACAAAGTTAGGTTAAGTTTGCCTTTGTTAGTGGTGGCCAGGATTTGTCCAGACAAAGATAAATCAAGGGTTGTGGTGGTTCCTCAGACCACCCCTTACATCTCGCATGTGTGGCATTAATTCCTATATTATGAATGAAAAATGAATACTCAAGTCAAGTTATGGAATTTCAAAATTTATAACGGGGAGGTTCGAAATCATGACCTATTGTGTCATAAGAGTGGCCACTAACCAGTGTTCCACCTTGGTTGGAATTGATAGAAAAGATAAATCAACAGTGGTGATTTGTTCAACTTAAATACCATAATTGCTTTATTAATTTCACTAATTGCACATAATAAATAATATATTCATTGTAAAGTGTTTTATTAATTAGTATTTCACTAATTGCTCATAATAAATGACTAATCATTTTTTAATTATAAATTTTTTCTTAATTAATTATAATATTTATTTCTATTAATAAGTAATTTTGATAAATAATATCAATAGACATTTTCTGCGACAATAAGTAGTAAAATAGGTGGAGGCCGAAAGATTAGTGGTGGTTAAGGGCGGAGCCAAGCACAATTATATTTATTTTTGTTCTTTTATCGTAAAATTGGATACAAAGACCATTTTTCACATGTATCCAACTTGCCAAGAATTTTTTCTCCTTCTCTCCTCAAAATCCTGGCTCCGCCCCTGGTTTGTGGTGGAAGAAGTAGTGACGGTGAATGCTGGTGAGTAGTGATGGACAATATTAATTTTATGTTTTCGTTACAACATCGATAACATCGTAGTGTGGAAGATGTGGTTGGTTGTTTTTAACACTTTTGATAAATGAAGGTACAATATATTTCAGGGATGATGTCATGCAAGACAATATTTTCATGATCGTAGTTAGATCACCCAAATGGTACCCATGTTATCTTTGGTACTATATCGTATAAATCATGAAGAATTTTTTCTCCCTCTCTCCTCAAAATCTTGGCTCCGCCCCTGGTTTGTGGTGGAAGAAGTAGTGACGGTGAATGCTGGTGAGTAGTGATAGACAATATTAATTCTTTGTTTTCGTTACAACATTTGATAAATGAAGGTACCATATATTTCTGGGATGATGTCATACAAGACAATATTTTCATGATCGTAGTTGGATCACCCAAATGGTACCCCTGTTATCTTTGGTACTATACCGTATAAATCATGAATTTTTAATGTTAAAATAAAATCGATTGCAATACAAAAAAGAATATATACAAGGAAAAAAAATAATGAAACTAATCAATTGACGAAATTTTGCTCAATTTAAACCTCATACATAGCATTTGTGATTGAAAATTAGAATTGCGTCCAACAACCTACATGGGATGGGCGGCAGTGATGGAGTCAAAAATTGACATTAAGGAGGCCTTTTTTTTTAAAAGAAACATGTAAACTTTGGTGGACTACACCATAAATATATATGGACAAAGTACTATTTATAAAATAAACTAAAAAAATTATGTAGTTATTAAAAATTTAAGGGGTTAGAGCCAGGTTAGTCAATCCTTGGCTCCGCCACTAGGTGATGGTGGATAAAAAAGTGGATTCATATGGTTTTATGGTTGTGGAGGTTATTGGTTAACAAAAACATATTATGCTAATTTCGTAACGCCACAAAATGTGTAACGTTATATTATAAAGTATAAAACGTGGTTGATCATTCTAATGTTAAAATAAACTCGGTAAAACACATGTCCATTTTAAAAAATTGGTGCAATCAATTTCCATGTTATGTAATAACTAAACGAACGACACGAATCAAGATCAGAACATATGAAATTATTTATTATCGATTTGTTTATGTAAAGAGTGGTTAGGATTTGTCCTTGGCAAAGATAAATTTACCGCTAGGGTTTGTTCAACTTAACCATTTTTAAACATTTTATTAATTAGTGTCCCATTGATTGTTCATAATGATTAATTAAATTTCTATTATAAATGTTCCTTTAATAATCTAACATAAATACATAATTTTATTAATAAATAATTTTACTAAAAACTATATTAATTCTAACGGCGGTAGTGGAAGTAGGGTTAGTATAAGTGGTGGCAGGTGTTTGTGAATGGTGGAGGCTGTAACATTGCTATTGGTGGAAGAAATAGTGGCTATGGATGGTTTTTATGGTGGTGGGTGTTGGTAATAGTAGTGTATAATAATAGTTTTTGCTTTTTAGTGAGTTTTGTTGACCAAGTAAAAAAATAATCTTCACAAAACATGCAACATTGTATTGTGAAAGATGTAATAGGTTGTTTTTAGCATGATTGATAAGGACAAAAACAAAATATTTCGAGGATGATTCCGGAACGTATAAGACAATATGATCATGATTGTTCGATCACCCGTATTATATAAAGGCAATTGGTATACCCGCGTAAGAGAACATTATCGCTCTCTCAAGTACTATTACATTCTTATTCCTGAAAGACCATCAATGTCGAGTTTTTTCGCGATAACTACCTACAAAGACAACAAATTTCACTCAATTCCCGATATAAAACCTTATTGGCCGGAAAATGTATTTGCTTTCTAAAATATTTGTTTGAAAATTATGTTTGTTCATCAAAATCATCACAAAAAACTCTAAATCATAAATCTAAATTTCGCCTCTGATGTTTATAGAATATTTTTTATATTTTACATTCTCAAATCATGCGACCTCTTGATGACAAATCAACAATATCAAATTACGGATCAATATGTATAGGTTTCATTCAATGGGTTAGAAGGTAGAATAGACACAGATGGGTAGATCACACAATGCAGAACATGACTGAGAATACTTCAGTAATTTGGTCAAGAGATAAGGTAAAAAATTTAAGATTAACTTTCTATAGGACTAATTAGATCAGCTTCGATAGGAGCTGACTAAAATATGGATTAATAATAATTTTCACGTAAGACAGTTGCAAAACATAGTTTGGCTAACTCTGCATATGTAAAGAGTGGTCAAGATTTGTCCTTCCTCAATTGCTATGTTATGTGAGAAGAAGATGATATCTAAGATTGAGGTATAATTAAAATCTATTAGATTCATACCATTTACAACTGGATGCCTTGAAAAAAATTGACGTGTTGTTATTATTATTACATTCAAGGGATACATTTACATTGACCACACTTGTGCAAATAGCTCACTTCGCAAATGTTGGTGTCGCATGTACTGTCTATAATGCAACGAGGAATTTGAGGAAATAAGTCACCAGAAGCAGTCTCCGGAGTATTTTGGATATAGTAACTTAGACCCGATGTAATACTTATGTTTTTTTTTTTTTTTAGTTTTTCCACAATCTATTTATTTAAGAAAAATGAACATTGCAAATACATAACATCAACAAAAATTAGACAGATTGTGTTTGACAATAATGGCTACAGGCAAAAGAATGGAATTGTTGTAGAAGAATTGTTGGGATATACAACGGATTACTTGATACGAATGAAAGAGGTATAACTATTTCGATTCTGAAATCACATAAAGTTCACAGTAGAAGATGACATCAAGTTTAAAGTTAGTAACAAAAATAATATGGCTAACTAAAATGTTTAAAAAAAATAAGATATATAAACTTAGAAAGCTGAGGGACTTGAAGAGGCCAATTTTGAAAACTACAATCTTAAAAAGCAACGATCCACAATACCATTTTTTTTTTAAATATTCATCGTAGAATATGTCAACTTTTGGTAAAGGATCTATTGACAACCTATTAATTTGAAATAGGATCAGGGAGTACAATATGTGTTCAAGGTTCTTTATGAGGTAATGTGTTGCCAGATTGTATTCCAAGTGAAGGTAGGAACATACAGAAGTGATAAAATGTCCAAGACTTTTGAAGTTACCAAAGCCTTCGTTAAGACAAATTGTTGGGCACAATACTTTGTTGAAGATTTAATGGCAGAGGTTCGCATATATACAATCCCTTCGAAAAGGTAATGGGTACACATTTTAAACATTGTCATCTAATGGGTATTGAAAAATTACAGGAAAATCATGTCACATTGGATAGTTAATTTGTATCATTCGTTCGATGCAAAAAAAAATACTATGCCTATTTGGAGGATCGACAACATGATCATGATAGATGAGTCAGCTGGAGTGAAATAGGAGCATGTGGAGACTTTTATGGACGATATTGATTAGTTGATTTCACTAAGATGAGCGCTGCTGACGACATATTTCCAAAAAATATTTAAACTTCCATGTTCATGTAGAGCATTATCTCATTATAAGCAATGAACCTAAGTGTCCGGAAGTTGAGAATATATTTCTTTCTTTTGAGCAAATCTTCGGCGGTAAAATATTAAAGGAAAAAACAAAGAAAAAAAGAGAGGGACATCCCAACTATTTTTATGACAAACACATATTAAATCATAAGGAGTTGATAAGTATTCGGGACACAAATTATACGATATATTAAAAATGAACCAACATCATGGCCCGTGCCGTTACGACACGGGTTAAGGGCTAGTTAATTAATAAAACACTTATACTAATTAATATTTAAGTTGAACAAACCATAACCATAGATTTATCTTCTCTCTAGACAAATCACTTATACTAATTAATAAAATACTTATACTAATTAATATTTAAGTTGAACAAACAACCACTGTTGATTTATCTTTTCTATCAATTCCAACCAAGGTGGAACAATAGTTAGAGGCCAATCTTATGACACAATAGGTCATGAGTTCGAACCTCCCCGTTATAATTTTTGAAATTCCATATCTTGACTTGAGTATTATTTGTTTATTCATAATATTGGAATGAACACCACGTGTGCGACTTGTAGGGTGTGGCACGGAGAACCACAGCCTTTGATTTATCTTTACCAAGGATAAATCCTGACCACCACTCAGATAGGCAAAGTTAGCTAAACTCTGCTTTATACTATTGATTGTATGTATCATTTCATGAGCTATATCTATATTATCATGAATTATTCTACCAGGCACAAAAGCTGCTTGAAAATGAGAGATAATATGCTTAAGATGAGGCTTAATTCTACTAGCAATGATTTTATAAACTATATTACACAAACCAATTGTCCTAAAGTCAACTGCATACTTAGTTGTCTCACCTTTGGGTATCAAAGAAAGATAGGTCTTAATGAATTCTTTTGCTATGAAACCAGTAGACAAAAAACTTTGCACAGCCTGCACAATGTCTTTACCTACAATACTCCAATTAGATTGGTCGAAACCTGCTTGAAACCCATCAGGCCCTGATGAACTCCAAGCAGACATACTTTTGACAGTATTAAAATTTTCTTTATCTGTTGGTATTCTACAAAAACTCTCAGAAGAATCAGTCTCATTAATAACAGTAGGAACAATAACAAAGATACTTTCAGGAATTTGAACATTATTAAAAGAGCTAACTGAGCTAAAATGAGTAACAAGAAGTCTAGAAATATCTTCTCTACTATCATAGCAATTGTCAGAACTATCAAAAATACAATCAATATTGTTCCTTACCATCCTCCTATTAGAAAGAGTATGAAAGTATCTAGAGTTGTTATCATCTTCAAGGATATGATTGTCCCCAGATTTTTGTTTATAAAAATCATTTTTGACATCAAACCATAACTCCAAATTCTTATTAATATCAATCAGATTGTCATGCTGAGTAACAGAATGTGGTTGATTCTGTACAACTAAAAGTTGTTCCTGCAGTTTATTAATATTTCTATCTATATCACCAAATTCTATTTTATTCCACTGAGAAAGTCTTCTTCTAGTTTCCTGGTGTTTACTAGAGAGTCGATAGGCTGGAGAGCCATTAATGGTGTAATTCCAACCAGTTTCTAACTGACACTTAAAAGCATTATGCTGGAGCCACATGAATTTTTTTTTGAAAGGTCTCCGAATTTTATTACCAACATGATCAGTTTGTAACATTATGGGACAATGATCAGAACCACCCTGGACAAGATGATAAAGTTTTGCATTAGGAAAAATGTTAAACCAAACATGATTACCTAAAGCCATGTCAATTTTAGATTTCTTAGTACCTATACCCAACTTATTACTAGACCAAGTATAGTCCCTACCAACATACCCTAGATCCATATGACATCACTCATTGTTTTCATTCTACACATATTTTTCCTCTGGAGAGACAGATGAGGAGCTATATCATGCAAGTGAACATTAAGGTCTCCAATAACTTCTAAATTTTCCTTGATTCTTTTCATAACCTCCCATTGTTCTTTCTTCTTATCTAAATATGTTGAACCATACATGAAAGTAACAAGAACATCAGGTTTAGCTACATACAAATTAGCAACAACATGAACCATATTATGAGTCACTTCTTGAATAGCACATTTAATTTCATCCTTCTACATTAATAAAAGCCCACCAGCAAAACCTATTCTATCAATGCAGATGAAATTACTGTAGTTCAGTGATTTAGCTAATTGGATCATTTTTTCTTGATCTATTTTCGTCTCAGAGAGAAACAATAAATCAGGCGATTGAGTTTGGATTAAAAAAATTAGTTGATCATCTTTCCGGTAGTGTTGAACTTCTGTTAAATGGGCCTTCCATTTTCGTATTTTCATCAGCGCATGTATGTATGTATGAATACGAGGTCTTTTTCCAAATATCCCTGCCAACTTCACTTTAGTCCGGGTGATTTAAAGCGCCAGCCACAGGTAAATTGTTGTCATTATAAGGAGCAAGTAAACATGCAATTGCACTAGAGTTAGGACGCATATCACCAAAAAAATAAGTTTGAGCAAAATGACACCTACTTAAAGACAAGGGAAGCCGGCTGATTTTTTTTCTTCTTTAGCAGCTGCCTGTAACTAGTTCGGTACAAATAAAAAGATCTCTTGACAAGTAATGGACAATATTAAAGTCACTTCTCTTAACTTGCAATACTTCTCATTAACACAACGTACCACCAATTACGTGAGTCATTGACCACAGCGAAACAGAGTCTACTTGAAACCCTTTGTCTATAAAATAAAACCCCTTTCTTCATTTGTAGTGTGCACTTAGCGGATCCCGTCAACTTTACTCTCAGTTCATGATGGCAAGCTCATCAAATCAAGTTCAATTCCGTGAATGCTATCAGAACTGGATGATTCAACAGCAAGAACTTCTCGAAGAGCTAAAAATGACACCTACTTAAAGACAAGGGAAGCCGGCTGATTTTTTTTGCAGCTGCCTGTAACTAGTTCGGTACAAATAAAAAATCTTGACAAGTAATGGACAATATTAAAATAACTTGCAATACTTCTCGAACACCAAAAGTCATTGACCACAGCGAAACAGAGTTGAAACCCTTTGTCTATAAAATAAAACCCTTTCTTCCACTTAGCGGATCCCAACTCTCAGTTCATGAATCAAATCAAGTTCAATTCCGTGAATGCTATCAGAACTGGATGATTCAACAGCAAGAACTTCTCGAAGAGCTCATACAAGTGTACAACCAAAATCCCAATGACGAACAAAAACTTTGTTGTGTCATCCACAAACTCGTCGAACACTATGAAAATTATACCGATAGAAGAGCGCAACTTGCAATAGACGATGCTCCATGCCTTTTCTCACCCACATGGTGTACTTCCATTGAGAATTCGTACTTTTGGCTCGGGGGTTGCAGACCCTCGTCAATGATACGACTCGTTTACTCGCTCTGTGGTTCGCAACTTGAGTCACAACTCGCTGAGTTTTTACAAGGAGTGAGAAAAGGTAACATAGGTGAGTTATCAGCAAGTCAACTTAGTCTTGTTAGTGAGTTACAGTGTAGAACAGTTCGAGAAGAAGAGAAGCTTTCAAAGAAAATGGCTAGTTTACAAGAAAATATAGCCGATTATCCACTCACCAGGCTTGCTAACAACTCATCAGACGTTTCAGATACTGAGTCCCATATTGAGCAAGTGGATCATGCTTTGGATTCACACTCTAAAGAGCTGGCTAGTATTTTAGTCGACTCAGATAAGTTGAGGATGAATACTTTAAAAGAACTTATATGTATCTTGGCACCATTACAAGCGGTGGATTTTCTAATTGCTGGGAAGAAACTTCATCTTTGTATGCATCAATGGGGCCAAAGGAGGGATCATCGCCATGGAAGGACATAATCAAACCGCATACATATGATGATGTGTTAAGCTAGGCACGTGTTTGTATGCATGTGCAGTTCACCAGAAGAGAAAGAACTGCGTCGTTTTCTGCTTTAGCAAGTGTGAGTAGTTTTTTTTTTTTTTTTTTTTGAGTCGCAGCGCTGTCCTTACTTCAATTAGCTTGTGTCGTTTAGATGTGCAACATAAATAAAACCGGAGGTGTTTGGTCTAATTTTTGTAACCCTTTTGATTTTTCTCATGTCTTTTTCTTCCGGGAAAAGGTAACGGGGAGGAGATGGTTTCGCAGCAGCTCCTGCTGCCTGAGGCTACTGAGGGCAGGCCAGTCTATTGCAAATGGGACAATCTACATAACTACTGCGCAAAATAGATATGCCTCATTCGCACCCAAATACATAATAACACAACGAGAACATACACTTCCAAGCAGTCATAACAAACAACCATTATATATGTGCATGCATGCACTTCTAAGCAACAGTCATCGTGTATTTATGCACATCTCTGTAATAGCAAATCAGACAGTTTAAAGATGCATGCTCACTGTCGAGTGCATGATAACACTAGTCTTATAGTAAACAACATCAAATAAGAGTAATTAAAGGGTAAAAAATGACAAGAATTCTGAAAGAGGCTTGAGCAGTTTAATTTGCAAAAAAAAAAAACAAAAATGCTTAGAAAGTAATTAACAGTTAAAAACAGCTGTCTGCTCGCAAACATTTGAAAAGTAAGGTTTATTTTACTCTATTTTCAGTGTATTTGCCCTTCTAAAAAACAACACTTGCCACCCTAATTAGAGAAAGAACTTACTATATACAAAATTATATCTTCATTTCCTGTTAAGATCAGTAGCAGTAACAAAGTGGTGCCATTGTTCTCTGCATGGGGTATCATTAATTATGCTTTCGGTACCCAATGAGAAAACAAAATTCATGATGTGTACGTAAATTAAATCATCAATCTATTGAGTCCCTGATTCACTTCACTTACGGTATTTCTGATTACATACAGCCAAACCAGCAATCACATGGGTCATGACTACGACGATGCTCTTGTCTTGTTCAAACTTGAAACCCTTGTCTATATATATAGATAAAGCATACACTTCGTGTGCACTTAGAAGATTCCGTCGAAATTTTCTCGCAGTTCATGATGGCAAGCTCATCGGATCAAGTTCAACTCCTTGAATGCTATCAGAACTGGATGATTGAACAACAACAACTTCTTCTAGAGCTATTACAAGCCTAGTTAGCAAGTCGGGATTCGGCATACGTACGGAACGACAAATGTACGGATATTATTCGGATTTGTAAAAATCTAATTCGGTCAACTATCCGGTCTTCGGTTCGTGGTTCGACAGTAGTACGGAACGGTATACGTACGTGTATAATTCGTTTTCCAGATATCAGTTCGACCTCCGAAATTCGTCAGACATATATAATAAATTAATACTCTCTTCGTTCCACTTTAGTTGATGTTTTAGGAGTTTATACGTAGATTAAGAAATAGAGAGAGATATAAAAAAATTCTATGTATACACTTGAGAAAAATCTTCAAACATTAATTGCTATTAGTGTAATTGAAAATAAATTTATGGTTCCAAGACAAAATGTTAGGGTAATGTTAGTAGTTTTGTGGGAAAAATATGAAAACTATCAAGTAATATGGAACAAAAAAATAACCCTAATCACTCGTCTAAAGTGAACCGGAGGGAGTAAATATTTATAGCTATAAATGACTAATTTATGGTTTATATGGTGGTAAATACATTTTAATATAAAGTAAAAATGTATTATATAAAAAATATATGAAAAGGTTAACAAAAACCAGCGCTTGGCACAATGGTTTGGGTTACACTCCTTCAAACATTTTTTTAGAATTAACTAATATTGAAATCTGCCGAATTAAATGCCCCGAATAGTTCGGAATTCGGAAAATTCGCGTACAATTCGGGGCAGCCATAAAAACTGCGAACACAGGTCGGAGTTGCATTCAAACGCGTTTGGGACGGATAAAATTCGGATTCCTATTCGCGAATAGTTTGCCGAATTGCTAACTAGGATTACAAGTGCGCAACCAAAAGCCCAACGACGAGCAAGAACTCTGTTGTATCATCGAAAAACTCGTCAAACACTTTCAAGAGTATACTAATAGAAAAGCTCAACTTGCATTAGACAAAGCTTCGTCAATGAGTTAAGGTAGGTAGGTACGTGTTTGTATGCATGCACAGTTTCACTAGAAGAGAAAAAATCTGGATGTGTTAAGGTAGGTAGGTACGTGTTTGTATGCATGCACAGTTTCACTAGAAGAGAAAAAATCTGTATCGTTTTCTGCTTCAGCAAGCGTGGGTAGGTTTTGTTTTCTTTTACTGAGGGGCAGCACTGTATTACTTTGCCAGTTTAGCTTGTATCTGGATGTGGAAAATAAATTAAAGCAGGGGTGTTTATTACTTTATATATACCATGCCTTATTAACCTCAAGAACTGACACACTTACCTTCCACAATGAACGTAATTTTAGTCTTTTAGCAATTTCTCAGCATGCAAGCATGCAGTTTTGAGTTCATGACGGTCTATCCAGAACACAATTCAGACTTGGATCGAAAAAGTGTGATTGATTAATGTGGAAGAATTCATAAACGTATACCAAACGTTTCGAAATAAGATACTATTCGCTTAAAGTCCCGGTTACACCAGGTTGTCCTCTAAAACCTTTGGCAACTTTTAAAGCCCCGAACAGATCAAAAATGCCGTGATACACTGTAAAATAAATAGCTGAAAACAATACTATTCCTGAATAAGATTTTCAAAAGAAATCTCCACCTTCATTTTCAACAGGTTCTCACTATTGAAATCAATCTCAATATTTATAGTAGACAAGCAAAAACTTTAATATTAACATTGTTATAATGGAACTCTAATTCTTGAGCAAGTCAAAAATTCAGATAGCCGATAAATAAGAAAGGTTCACAAGTCTAAATTATATTCATGCACCTTGTTTTTTCCTTAGGCTAAGTCCTATGGGCTAGATTGGACTGCTAAACTGACCAAAAAGTGTTGCAAATCATTAAAAAAAATGTGGAAAAAAAATTACACTCAATCTGGTTACTTCTCTCTCCTAGCATTTGCTCGCAGTCGCACTATCGGCGAGATTGAAACGCCGAATAATGCGACGCTCAAAAAGTGACTATAATGCCTAACCATTCGGCGTTGAAGGAAAAAGTATGGAAATAAAAAAAACATGGAGTAGATGGAAAGAGGAAGTGATGTGTTGGAAAGATAGAGGAAAAAGTGGGGGAGAGAGAAGAAAGGTAGAGAGAGAAGTAAATGATTAGTTTTAAAAAAATAAAATTGTGGAGAGAGAGGGGAAAAGGTGGAGAGAGAGAGAGGAAAACGCCGTTCAGTTCAGTGTTCGAAGCCGAATTGTTAAGTGTTTCGTTGCTAGATTGTCCATCCCATAAAGGTTAGGAGATCGCCCTATTTGACGTGGATGGTCAATCTAGCAGCTAAATATCTAGCCCATAGAACTAAGTCTTAGTGTGCGCTTCAAATAGTACACGCGCCAGCCAAAAGTAAATATTTCAAGGAATCATGCACGCACTGATTGAGATAAGGTCCGTCCCACTACGCCTCTATTTCTTCCCAAATTTTTGGTATTGGTCGCCCGCTGCGGATGCTGTTAGTGATTATCACATAGCCAAATGACACCAACTTAAGACAAGGAATCCATATTTGGTTGCTTCTGTGGCTGCCGACTGGCAGATGCTTAACAGCTTATAAGTAGTTCGTATACAAGTTAGATAAGAATAGATATCTTGACAAATAATAATAAGACAAATTAGAGACATTCACCTACTGAATTCCTAGAATTTCAACAAACAGCCAAACTAGCAATCACATGGTGACTACAGCGGTGCTCTCGTCTAGTTCAAACTCTTGTCTGTATATATATATTGGACAATACATACAATAAATCTGTCGTGTTAGCTCGGCAGAGCTAGACCTCCATTAGCTTTTCTTGTATTTGTGTAGAGTACTGTTCTTCAAAGTGTTGGTTGTCTGCATATATTAAAAAGCAGTTCATGATGGCAAGCTCATCGAATCAAGTTTAATTTCGCGATTGCTGTTAGAACTGGATGATGCAACAACAACAACAATCTTACAAGTGCACAACAAAAAAAGCCCAGTAACGAACACGAACTTTGTTGTGTCATAGACAGACTCGTTAAACACTGTCAAGGATATAACAATAGACGATCCAAATTTGCAGTCGACTATGCTTCCATCTTTTATCTCACCCACGTGATTTACATGCATACAGAATTTATACTTTTGGTTCGGGGGGCCTCGTTAGTGATTCGATTCGTTTACTCACTCTGTGGTTCACCACTCAATCATTATTTACAATGGTATAAAAGGTAACATAGGTGAGTTACCAGCAAGTTAACTCAGTCTTATTAGTGAGTTACAGTGTAAAACAGTTCGAGAAGAAGAGGGACTTTCAAAGAAGATGGCTAGTTTACAAGAGAATAGCTGATTATCCACTCACTAGGCTTGCTAACAACTCAGACGTTTCAGATAAGGCCGATTTTGGGAAAGTGGAAGTGTGGAACAGGCTTTGGAATCACAAAACGGGACTCGGTGCCATAGCATTCCGATTTGTTAACAAGCCTAGTGAGTGGATAATCAGCTAAAATCTCCTGTAAACTAGACATCTTCTTTGAAAGTCTCTCTTCTTCTCGAATTGTTTTACAGTGCAAGTCGCTAACGAGACTGAGTTGACTTGGGTATAACTCATCTGTGTTACCTTTTCTACACTGCAACTCAATAACATGGGCGCAGTTTCCAAAAGAAAAAATAAAGAAAATTTTATATCAAGCCTACTGTCGTGTAATGATATTAAAAGTTACTAATTATTCTCTAATTAGTTGGTGGTAATGATGTACTTTAATTCTAGGATAGCATATGCAGGGTGGCAATATGAGAAACTAATTAACTATAACTTTGAAAAATGTAAAGAGAAGAGTTTATTTCTCTTATTTCCGATGCTCTATTGTTCACCCCCACATATGAATACATGAAAAGCTATTTATAGCCAACATCATTAAATCGGTAAGATACACAGTGTTTTAAAGTACTCAAATGCTTAGGAGATAAGCATGTTTACTAGATCCTTATCTTTGACCGAATGAGGAGGTGAATGCTAGAATGTTCATGGACAGCTGGTGAAAATGGTGGACCACTTTCTTGACCCGTGTTCACACAACGCTCCCCCTTGGACCACCATTCCTAAGAATGTTGCCTTGTTAAAACCTTGCCAGAAAAATCCAATTGCGATAAAAACTGGTCGAAGGAAAAAAAGTAAAACTCTTGGAGCTTTAAAGTGATGATGGTCGTCACGAATTTTCTCCCGTCGCCGAAATCGTGTCAGTAAAACCATTTAGGAAAAACATGAACTTGGAGTGAGATTGGTCATTGGCATGACTTCCGTCAAAATTTGCATCAGGAAAACCATTTTAGGACAAAACCTGAGTGCCTGCGCCAGGAAAACCACTTGGGACAAAAACCTGAGCCCCACATCTCAAAAACCTCTATGGATATGCATCTCGTTAGATGGTGATCACCATTCTAAGATTGTTATCTCATTAAAAACCTCGTCAGGAAAACCCATTGGGATAAAAACCTGAACGTAGGAAAACATGAGTCCTCAGAACAGTGTTGAACCCACAGCTGTTGCCTCGTTAAAACCTTGACAAGGAAAACCCTGTGGGACAAAACCTTGACTAAGGAAAAAGAGTACACGACGTAATGTCCAATATGCCCATATCCATAGCCTTCCACGACTTTACTCCCCCTGATGAGAAGCCTTCTCGGTTGATCATTATGCCTGGTAGTACTTCTTAGAGTTCTGAACTACCCTTTAAAGTCTTCAGCAGCTCCAGCCTTCTTTAGTTGAGAAAATCAGTCTGATTTTCCTCTGTGCAATTTCTTAATGATCATCTGATTATTCTAGCCTTTATTCTCTACCATCTTCGTCTGGACAACCGTGACCGGTCGGAGGAATCGCAAGTATCCTCTACTACCCGACTATTAACTAGGAAAATGTTGAGATGCTTTAACAAACCTGCCAAGAATCAAAACTTAAACAGTCTGATTAACTTTTCTCTGTGGGAGACATTCAGTGATCCTTTATGCAAAATATCAAGTTTAATGGTACCACGAAGATGAGGGGAGACTTTCTTCGGACCAATGTCTCGATATTGGTGCTGGGCAGAGCCAGACTTACATGTTTACTACAAACCCAATATCAAGTATCTATAGCATATTTCATCTAATATACCATTTACACATCTTTGTGTAATACAAACCACAGAGTGATACATCTCTATTGTTGAGATGCAAATCGATCAACCTTGTAAGAGATCGGATGAATGAAACCATGTCAGCTTGTCCATTTAAACATGTTTAAACCCTTAGGGTTCACGAAATTGATGGACTTCCATTTACAATGCTCAACCAACAGATTGAGACCTTGTTTTACCGAGAGTCTCATCTCGAACTCCTGCTTTAAGCATTTGTTTTGTGCTTTGGAGAATTCTTCAGAAGTTCCAATAAGGTAGATGTTGTATACATCAAATCTAGCAAATGCACAGTATATGAGATCATAATATGGTTCACATATCCCTGGTTTAATATAAGCATTCACTTAGACGATTGACCACTTTAGTCCTTATTGAGCGAATGGATATGACGTGGTAATTTCTACTGATAGGTAAAAACGTTCAGGAATTTGTATGAAGTTCTCTGTATATAGTCTTTCATACGGATTTGCAGTGACCACGTTCACTAGATGCATGTCGAGTCCTTAAAATACTTCCAGACAAATACCAAAGAGGTAGTTGCATCCATAATAGGGAATATGTTACAAAGAAATCCATCTCAGGTTCCTGTAAAAGACTTTGTGACATTATTTGACTTTATTTTTTTCTTTATGCACATACACCCACCTGTAGCCACTAGGGGTTACATTATCGGGTATCGGAACTGCAAACGCCCGTCTGTGGCCAAGAGTAACTCACATTATCAAGTGTTCTGGTTGCATTACCAAAACCATGCATTTTATGAGAAATTATTATTCTGCCTGAATCTCTTATTTCCCGTTTAACCAATCATTCCTTTGATGACATTCTTATAGAGAGTGGTTCAACACCAACATCATCTATGGCAGTATTAGTGGATACTTTGACTATATCATCAACAATTATTAGATTACTATCACAAATTTCTCTATTTCATGCATGCCTTAAGGAAATTCTCTCATTTTGAGGTTCCACAACCTTTGCAGAGACATTCTCTTGTTAAGAGAACTATACTTAGAGAAATTAGATCTACCTTTGATAGGTTTTTGAGAGCACTATCTTTCAATGATTGTGACTGGCTCTTCCTTCCAGGAGGTGCAGAATATTTTAAATCAACTAGTCATCCATGCTCAAGGTGTGTTTTAAATTACACATTAGTTACTACACTCATAACTTCTCATGAAGCAACTTGATTTGCAATTCCTGAAGATATCAAATCTTCTGCATGTCTTTCATTGCTGAAAACAATAAGATGAGATACATCCTGGTTCTTCTTTGTCCAAACCAGGATACTTCTGATAGGTGTCTAAAACACCTAATTTTATATTTATGATTTATGATTTCTTTGCTATTTTTCGTGTGAATTATGTATCTTATGTGGATTTTTGAGCTATTAGGTACTTTGGAGTCATTTGGATCAAAAGGAAGTAGAACCCATTCAAAGCCAGGACATATGCTCATCATCTTGAAGAAGGCGAAATAACAAAGTCAGCAGTGAAAGAACGAGATCATTCCGACTTCATATGAAGAAGTTGTTAGCGTTTGAAGCGAGTCAAAGATGTCGAATTTGCGAAAGCACAAAATTACTAAAGGCATCTGTTCTTTAACTCAGGGTACCCCAAATGCTCACATTAGTTTGGGGTAGATAGTTGTGGGGTGCATAAATCTATCTTCCATTCATAACTTTGCCAAATTAGGTCGAAATTTACTCTTGACAAGCTCAGCCACAGCACCACGAGCTCTGCACCATCTCCAACGCCGGCGAGCAATGATCTTGATCGGTCACTGAATATTTTGAGTTTAAGCCACAGAAGATATGGGTATGAGTTGTTGAGGGTTGAGGTAGGTTTATCACCGAGAAAACAGGTTCTTCTGGTGATAACTTCCATCCGAATTCAGAGATCAAAGAAGAGTTTGAAGCTGGGAAAAACAAGGAAGAAGACGGGTTTACTGACATTGATAGATAGTTATGAACAGAGAAGATTAAAGAGATTTTGAATCCTGAAATAAATAGGTTTGTTTGAATGTGTATTTTTGCAGGGAAGAGAGGTATAAAATGGCTTGGAGATCAACCTAAGTGTTGTATCTCCATCATTAGCAAAACGCAGATAAGGTGTTTGTGTAAATTCCTGGAGCTGTGGTTCATGAGAAGAACAAGAAGGTACGGCTGTTGCTCATGGAATTGCAGAGAAATGTTATGAAGAGTTTTTGTTGATGATTACTTGAGATGGTATCTGAAATTGTCGCAGGAAAGAGCAGCAGAAGTTATTCAGAGGTGGAGCAGCTGTTGCAGAAGATGGTGGAGCTCTGTATGTTGCTGCGATGGGAATTGAATGCCTAGGGATTGCAGTGGGAGCAGTGGCTTGAGATGGGTGAATTGCAAGTATAAGTGCAGCTGGAGTATCTATGTTGCAGAAGCAATGGGTTGAACAGAGTTGTTGGGGGAAGAAGCAAGAACAGCTGAGAAGTTAGATATATGCTAGGTTCAGGCGGCAGTGAATTGCAGGGATTTGAGTTTAGTAGCAAGGAATTGAAGCTTAATCTGATTTACTTGGCAGTGGTGAATGCATAGACATCATGGTTGTGGCTTGAGGCATTGTTAGTGGCTGGTATTGGATTGCAGGGATGGCATTTTCAGGTGCAATTAAAGGCATTGATGGAGTTGGTGTTGGCTGGTGCTACTGTTGTTGCAACAGAAGTGCAATACCGCGAAAGAGAAGCAGTGCGTCGAGCCTAGAAGCAAGATTTTGATTGGTGCTCGAGCTTTGGAGGAAGTGTGGTACTGATATGAAGAGTTGCAGTGCAAGTAATGATGTAAGGTGCAGAGCAAGGTTGATGTGTAGATGCGGATAGACGACAGCTAGGAATGAAGCAGAAATGGAAGCAATGAGCTGCATATGCAATGCTAAGGAGCTGCGAGGAGGCAACTGAAGCTGCAATAGATGGTTTCCATGGGTATTGGTGGTATGTATGATTACAGGGTATGAATTTCAGGTTCAAGGAATAGTTGGTGCTGAGATGCTGCCAAAAACAGTGCGAAAAGTGGGCGAACTTGGTGAGCCAGTGATCATAGTTCCGGTTGTCAGATTTTGGAAACGCAAGCATGGATAACAATGCTTTAGTGAATCATGAAGGGGGTATGATTCGGATGCGGAAGTTTGCGGACGGATATATGAGCTACGAGTCACGTTTTTGGGCGCGTTTTCGCAAGAGAGAAAGAATTGGTTTGGATGATTTTTGTGAATGTTTGAAATGCAGAGAAGGAAAGATGAGTTGCTGGAAGTACATACTTGCTGGTGACAGTTTTTGATGACAAAGGCGGCCATAGACAATTTTCCGGCGACCGGATTCCGGCGCCGATGACCGGAATCGGGCGATGATGTCAGCAATCCGGCGACCCGGTTTTGGACCCAAATTTTCCAGAGACTTATTTTCACTCATGGGCTTGGTGGACGAATTTGAGACGGGTTTTGAGAAGATTTGATCTACTTTTGAGTATCCTTTTGGGAGAGGCATATAAATAGAACTTTTTCTCTAAACCTATGGATCTCGAATAGGGAGAACTTCTACTTGTGTTCTAGGGTTTAGAAACATGATAGGTTTTCTCTTCCTTCTTGTTATGAACTCCTATGACATGAGTAACTAAGTTTTTATTATTGGTTAAAGATGTAGTTGGATTTTGAAAACAAGTTATGATCTTTATGAATTAGTTTTCTCTCAAAACCATCGTTCACTTTATATTGATTATAATAATTGCATGATTGATGTATTGCAATATGATTGAATGTTTGTTTGGTTGAGTCTAGAATTAATTGAACATACATCCATATCTATAGCTATTTTAGGGTTTTCATCGAGCGATAACCTTGAATACGAGTAGCATGATATGATTTCGGTTTGTAGTGATACACTCTAGTAATCATATGTAGAAATTGACCTCTGTCCGAATTGTCATGCGCAATGTATGATAGTTGCATTGATTAGCCTATTTCTGAAACTTAATGCTCCTAGGAATTGAACTTAATTAGCGCAAGGCGTTAGGTTATTCTTTAGGTAGAATTCACATACGCAGCTCTAATGTGTGTGTTGATGACTTTGGAAATTTACGGAGTATTCTTGCAATAAGGTATTCTAGGGCTTTTGATGATAGAGAGATTAAATACGAATTCTATTCATATATTCAAAAACTTGTTTACAATTGAAGATGAAATCTGCAACCAATATTTTCAAAACCTTGATTTGCGTGTTTACTTTTCTTTGTCTTACTTTAATTCTATTTTAGTATATAAAAATCAGAAAAAAACCTCGGTGTTTTATATAGGAAACCGAAATATATTGACCACCTAGTCCTCTCTGTGGCTTCGATCCTTTCTTTCCCTTGCTATATTTATATTTTGAGTAGTAAGAAAGTGTGAATTATTTTTGACGCATACGACAGCGATCAAATTTTGGCGCCGTTGCCGGGGAGGCAACGGTTGTCACTTGTTTTCGGTTTCTTATTTTTTTAATTTTTTTTTTGTTTTTAGTTTTTCTTATTTTCTGGTTTTTAACATAGTTGTGAGAACTCTTGTTTCAGGTACCAATGGACGGAGCATATTGGAACAATGAGTACGGTTTCCAACAACCTCAACAACATGACAACTTCCAACCATTCCATGGGTATAATCAAAACCAATTTATTGGCTATGATCAATATCCTACGGAATATTGTGGCCCTCATACCTATCAACAAACTTATGGCGGGTATGTGTGTGATCAACCACAAGGATTGGAGGATTCTTATGCTCGTGAACAACAAGTTTCTAACTTGTTAGACAACTTTTCCAACTTTGTACGGCAAGAGTTTCAAAAAGCTAAAGAGACTAGAGACGAGCAACTCCAAGAACTTCGTGAAGGTATTGCTAACTTGCGAAAAGGCATTGATCAATGTAAGGAAGCTAACTCAACTCTTGATATTAATAATGATCATTCGCCTATTCAAAAGGATGAGTTAGAGTTTAGCAACACTAAATTCAACGACGACAAACCTTATGTTAACTATGAAAGTGACGGTGATTATAATACATTGCTTGAAATGACTCATGGTGACAACAAAAAGGAGTGTACAATGGAATCTTTTTGGGATCAAGATGAAGATGAAGAGGAATATGATGACACTAGTGCATCTTGCTCAAGCATTGATCTTAATAATGATCAAGAGCCTATTCAAAGGGTGGAGCTTGAGAATGAAGCATTTTTGAGTGTTCTAAAAAAGTTCCTTATAGCGAAATTTGGATCCGCGGTGGATTACGTGCCTTACAACAAATAGGAGTGTGTTGAGAATGTGACCATTATGACCAATATTATGGAAGACCCAATTGAACTTGTGAACGATTGTAATGATGATGTTTATGTCGAGACTTTGGTTAAGGCAGAAAAGGACGAAGAGTGGTTGCAAGGTTTAAAGAGGACCATGATATACAAGAGGTGAATAATTCACTTGAGTTTTTCAAGGATGAAGAGGATTCCGTAATAAAAAAGATTGTGCAAGGTTTGTCTAACCCTTTGCATATTATTTCTTCTCCTTTACCTCTTATTGGTTTGAATGTATGTGCTTCGAAAACATTGTTAGATGACTTTGTTTCTCGATATCCGCCATTAGAGAAACTTGATTCTCATACTATGCAAGTTTGTGAACAAGACACCGTGGAAGTACCCGACTCCTATATTCTTTATGCACTTCCAAGTGTGGACAAGAATAAGTGTGGGGGAATATTTTATCGGTTAATAGCTTCGTTTTTGTTTTATATTACTAATATTTGTGTGAAGATAGTGTTTGAAAAACAGGTGCTATGGGTGGATCCCCAACTATTCCGATTATTGGTGTATGGGGAATTCAACTTGCAAGTCGGGCCGACGACTTTAAACCAAACACTAATGGGAGGCAACCCACCGGTTTTGTGTATCTATCTCTATCTTTTTATTTTATTTTTAAGTCTTTTATCTTTATTTTCTTATTTTGTATATTTGCATATCAAAACTCCAACTTTTAGAGATATTTGAACAATCTAGAATAAGCACTAGCCTTTCTAAGTAGATGGAATTTTTTCTTAGCGGTGAGGTGTATATATTGGCTGAGTTGGGATTAGATGCCAACTAAATAGATTGTTTAGTGTTTATCCTCTATTGTTCCGAAATAGCTATGAGTTGGAGTAATGAGTTTGTATTATGCATTTTATTTTCTTATTGTGTATATATATCATGTTATGAATTTCCCATCTTGAACTTTACTTTGAATGACTAAATTTTACATTGAGGACAATGTAAAGTTTAAGTGTGGGGGAGTGTTCTCATATAGAGTTTTTAGCCTTGTTATTTTTTTATAAAAAAAAAAATATATAGAAAAAAGAAAAAAAATATTCTTTATGAACTCTGAAACCTAGAAACATGTGCCTTTAGGATGACACTATCAATCTAAATGGATGGAACCATCTTGGATGGAGGAGTTGAGGAACCAATTAACTAAAAAGGACATAATTATTCAGAAATTACAAATTATATGATAGTTGTTACCATATCTCGGAATATCACCATATCACATTCTATTTTTATTTTTCCATATTTATCTATTGTTCTCTAAGTGATTTGGTGGGTCACTAAACATCGACTTGTTATTACTGCTAGGATTAAATAGAGTGATTGAGTTGCTAGAAAAAAAAAAAAGACCGACCAATTAGACCAAACAGAATAAAAAAAAGACACTTGGATAGCAGTATGTGTGAAACGTTGTCCCTGTCTTCGTCGCCTAAACAAGCGTGGAATGCAGGATCCAAGGCAACTATCACATTCTTGCTGACAAGAAGCATGCGCTTGGATCCAAAATATCTAATCATGATGTCTACAAAAGAGTGAAAAAAAAAGTGAAAAACAAAAAGAAAAGAAAGTATTATATTGGTTGAATAAAGTCACTCTTGGTTCCCTTGTATATTGCCAGTGAGTTTATGTAGAATTCAAACCAGTAGCTCAATACAATAGGATGCATAGGTTCATCTTGGTAGTGACCTTCAGACATATATGGGAAACATCGATCACTTGTGAACATTCGCCAACATCTACATCTATATCCATCTTCTTAATCTTTTCATTGTGATTGTGGTTAGTCATATTCCGAGTATTGTGGCTTGTTTGACTATCTAATTAGAGCTTTATTTACTTATATATGAATTGAATTTGAATCAGGGTACCTCCTCCAATAACCATTGTGGATTCGTTCATAGATTTTTCACAGGTAGCTGGAGTTGGAAATATAGGTTTTGTAGGTAGACCTCTTGTAAACCTTCACGAGACTAAAACTCGTCCACTAGGGACACCTAGGGGTTTAAAGGCTTGTTATTTATGCTAAAATTAACCGTTTTCTCGACGACACAGAGTTGTATGTATGTTTTAGAATTGTTTTGTTAGATTTGCTCGAGGACTAGCAAAGTCTAAGTGTGGGGGAATTTGATAGGTGTCTAAAACACCTAATTTTATATTTAGTATTTATGCTTTCTTTGCTATTTTTCGTGTGAATTATGTATCTTATGTGGATTTTTGAGTTATTAGGTACTTTGGAGTCATTTGGAGCAAAAGGAAGTAGAACCCGTTCAAATCCAGGACATCTTCTCATCATCTTGAAGAAGGCGAAATAACAAAGTCAGCAGTGAAAGAAAGAGATCATTCCGACTTCACATGAAGAAGTTGTTAGCGTTTGAAGCGAGTCAAAGATGTCGAATTTGCGAAAGCACAGAATTACTAAAGGCATCTGTTCTTTAACTCAGGGCGCCCAACTGCTCACATTAGTTTGGGGTAGACAGTTGTGGGGCGCATAAATCCATCTTCCATTCATAACTTTTCCAAACTAGGTCGAAATTTACTCTTGACAAGCTCAGTCACAGCACCACGAGCTCTGCACCAGCTCCAACACCAGCGAGCAATGAGCTTGATCGGTCACTGAATATTTTGAGTTTAAGCCACAGAATAAATGGGTATGAGTTGTTGAGGGTTGAGGTAGGTTTATCACCGAGAAAACAGGTTCTTCTGGTGATAACTTCCATCCGAATTCAGAGATCAAAGAAGAGTTTGAAGCTGGGAAAAACAAGGAAGAAGACGGGTTCACTGCCATTGATAGATAGTTATGAATAGAGCAGATTAAAGAGATTTTGAATCCTGAAAAAATAGGTTTGTTTGAATGTGTATTTTTGCAGGGAAGAGAGGTATAAAATGGCTTGGAGATCAACCTAAGTGTTGTATCTCCATCATTAGCAAAACGCAGATAAGGTGTTTGTGTAAATTCCTGGAGCTGTGGTTCATGAGAAGAACAAGAAGGTACGGCTGTTGCTCATGGAATTGCAGAGAAATGTTATGAAGAGTTTTTGTTGATGATTACTTGAGATGGTATCTGAAATTGTCGCAGGAAAGAGCAGCAGAAGTTATTCAGAGGTGGAGCAGCTGTTGCAGAAGATGGTGGAGCTCTGTATGTTGCTGCGATGGGAATTGAATGCCTAGGGATTGCAGTGGGAGCAGTGGCTTGAGATGGGTGAATTGCAAGTAGAAGTGCAGCTAGAGTAGATATGTTTCAGAAGCAATGGGTTGAACAGAGTTGTTGGGGGCAGAAGCTACAACGGCTGAGAAGTTAGATGTATGCTAGGTTCAGGCGGCAGTGAATTGCAGGGATTTGAGTTTGGCAGAAAGGAATTGAAGCTTAATCTGAGTTACTTGGCAGTGGTGAATGCATAGCCATCATGGCTGTGGCATGAGGCATTGTTAGTGGCTGGTATTGGATTGCAGGGATGGCATTTTCAGGTGAAATTAAAGGTATTGATGGAGTTGGTATTGGCTGGTGCTACTGTTGTTGCAACAGAAGTGCAATACCGCGAAAGAGAAGCAGTGTGTCGAGCCTAGAAGAAAGATTGTGATTGGTGCTTGAGATTTGGAGGCAGTGTGGTACTGAGATGAAGAGCTGCAATTCAAGTAATGCTATAAGGCGCAGAGCAAGGTTGCTGTGTAGCTGCAGATAGACGGCAGCTGGGAATGAAGTAGAAATGGAAGAAGTGAGCTGCATATGCAATGCTAAGGAGCTGCGAGGAGGCAACTGAATCTGCAATAGATAGTTTCCATGGGTATTGGTGGTATGTATGATTACAAGGTATGAATTTCAGGTTCAAGGAATAGCTGGTGCTGAGATGCTGCCAAAAACAGTGCGGGCGAACTTGGTGAGCCAGTGAGCATAGTTCCGGTTGTTAGATTTTGGAAACGCAAGCATGGATAACAATGCTTTAGTGAATCATGAAGGGGGTATGAGTCGGATGCGGAAGTTTGCGGACGGATATATGAGCTACGAGTCACGTTTTTGGGCGCGTTTTCGCAAGAGAGAAAGAATTGGTTTGGATGATTTTTGTGAATGTTTAAAATGCAGAGAAGGAAAGATGAGTTGCTGGAAGTACATACTTGCTGGTGACAGTTTCTGATGAAAAAGGCGGCCAGAGACAATTTTCCGGAGACCGTATTCCGGCACCGATGACCGGATTCCGACGATGATTTCAGCAATCCAACGACCCGGTTTTGGACCCAAATTTTCCAGAGACTTATTTTCACTCATGGACTTGGTGTACAAATTTGTGACGGGTTTTGAGAATATTTGATCTACTTTTGAGTATCCTTTTGGGAGAGGCATATAAATAGAACTTTTTCTCTAAACCTATGGATCTCGAATAGATATCTCCATTAGGGAGAATTTCTACTTGTGTTCTAGGGTTTAGAAACATGATAGGTTTTCTCTTCCTTCTTGTTATGAACTCCTATGACATGAGTAACTAAGTTTTTATTATTGGTTAAAGATGTAGTTGGATTTTGAAAACAAGTTATGATCTTTATGAATTAGTTTTCTCTCAAAACCATCGTTCACTTTCTACTGATTATAATAATTGCATGATTGATGTATTGCAATATGATTGAATGTTTGTTTGGTTGAGTCTAGAATTAATTGAACATACATCCATATCTATAGCTATTTTAGGGTTTTCATCGAGCGATAACCTTGAATACGAGTAGCATGATATGATTTCGGTTTGTAGTGATACACTCTAGTAATCATATGTAGAAATTGATCTCTGTCCGAATTGTCATGCCTAATATATGATAGTTGCATTGATTAGCCTATTTCTGAAACTTAATGCTCATAGGAATTGAACTTAATTAGCGCAAGGCGTTAGGTTATTCTTTAGGTAGAATTCACATACGCAGCTCTAATGTGTGTGTTGATGACTTTGGAAATTTACGGAGTATTCTTGCAATAAGGTATTCTAGGGCTTTTGATGATAGCGAGATTAAATACTAATTCTATTCATATATTCAAAAACTTGTTTACAATTGAAGATGAAATCTGCAACCAATATTTTCACAACCTTGATTTGCGTGTTTACTTTTCTTTGTCTTACTTTAATTCTATTTTAGTATATAAAAATCAGAAAAAAAAACCCCGGTGTTTTATATAGGAAACCGAAATATATTGACAACCTAGTCCTCTTTGTGGGATCGATCCTTTTTTGCCCTTGCTATATTTATATTTTGAGTAGTAAGAAAGTGTGAATTATTTTTGACGCATACGACAGCGATCAACTTCACGCCGTTTTTCAGGCAATAGCCTTTCCTCCCCAAAACGGTGGGAAGACTTTCTCATCAAACTTGCAAATCTTGTAGCAGAATAGTAACCGCTGTGGAATATAGCACGTCTTAAACAGAAAACATGACAATGATTTCATGAGTAATAAGTTCAAAATGCACAAGAACATCAAACCATCAATGCCCAAAGCATCACTAGGATGATACAACATTAACAATTGACAAACAAGAGTTTCACTCAAAATCTATATGAGTATCGATACACAGTTGCCATCCAGGTGATATGTCGAGTCATGCATGACTACCAGACCATACTCCCATGAACCTGGTTAGTATCTGCGAAAACTCGTTGTCAAGGTTGGTGCTATACAACAAGTGACCTTAGTTCTCTCATTACACTTTCTTATAAGCATCAAATTTTGAATTAAAGTTCGTGGATGCTAGTACTGAGGTCCTAAAAACAAATACAAGTGAGAGAACAACTCAATATGGACTAAGATCCATATTTTCCAATCATATGAACTTTGTCGATAATTCCTTTGCAAAGGGGGGGGGGGGGCATAACCATCCAGTTATTAATCAGTTAATAAACGATCTTACATCATTCTTCAGAGTATGGGGATATCATAATCCATTGGTACCAAGTTTCAATATGAGGATATTCCTCGCCATGAGATATCAACGCAACGTTTATGGATATGCTCATCGTCAGGAGAGATATCAACTCATCACTCAAAGAGAATATGGATGTTATCTTATTATATTGGACTACCTCGTACAAGAGGTTTTCGTCTATGCATGTAAGCATATTTTCAGACAAAATAATCGCTGCGATTCCATGGCATGCCTTGCAAGGACTTTAATTTATGCCGAATCAAGCAAGCGTACTATTGCAAAATCTAGCAACAGAGTACTCTCCAACACCTCAGGAATTTCTCGGTGTGAGAATTTAGATGAGACACAATTAGAATTAACTAATATCGTCGACGATTCTCCCCTGATCCTTAGGCGGGAATGTCTCATCAACAGAATATCCAGTTCCGCATTACTCTACCTATCAAGGGAGCAACTGGGTGAAGAAAAATAACAATAACATGCAGCCCAGGAGAGGTGATTGATCAGGTTTCCTCTCTCGTTTACTGTCCAGTTGGAATAAATTAAATAATTTACATTTCCATATAAAATCAACAATAAACTATAAACGAATTTTCTGACCTTTGACATTATCTCAATATCAATCCAGTCCTGCCAAGACGACCGATAAAGATCAACAACAATGAACGGCACTTCAGGTGCACGTAATGCATATTTTATGTCACAATGATAGCAGAGCTTTACCAGGCTCAAAGATGGCTTATTCAAACCAATCATTTTTCTACTATCCCGTATTTATCCACTTCTAGTGGTATGGTGCTCATCAGGTTTTTAAACCCGAGAACTATTGTGGTTTCCATATTAAAAAATTATGCCTACCACAATTGTATTTTCCTTCTTTGCCAAAGATTTTAAACTTATTTGCATAGGTACTGTTGCAAATTTAATTCACCAAATTCAGGATTTTAGGTAATAGCTCAGGCGATGAGAAGACATGATATTAACTCTAAATATCATTTACAAAAATGCAACACTCATTATCGCTTGACATTTGTATATCTACGAGGCGCAGTTAACATTTGCAGCACTCGCTGTTGTTGACACAACATATACAAAGTGAAAATTAAGCACTAGCTCTTTAAATCTCACCGATGCATATAATAGGCGCATATAATACACGCTGTAAAACTAGCAGGAAAACATAAGGGCGCAAACTATGTAGCTCTCTTTATTGATCACCACTATATTATATACGGTGCATATATCTTCTCTAAAATCAAGCCGAACTATTTTCCACAAATATCAATGGTGAAACGGTTCTAACATAATACCGATAAATCTCAAATTTCGTCTATTAGGCTTGATGAAATATTGATTTACTAGTGTGTAAAAATGGATATGCTCTGGCAAAAATCGCTTTAATATCAGTCACATGTCATTTCAGGGACCGCTGATAGAAACCTGCTAGCACTTTGTAATGGGTCACTTCTAGGACCGACTGGCTAGCGAAGCGCACTTTTGCATCCATATTATGCCACACGATATTTCATCTTCTGGTGGAATTATTTCAAAATTTTATGGAGATTATCAAAGACGAGAAAACCAAATTTACGCTATCCTCCAGGGATGCGATAATTTCTCGCTTTATTGGTATTAAAACCGTTAGTACCATAAAAAAATGATAAAAATTTGACAAACTTTCTGAACCACACAATTTCCTTTCTTACCAGTGACCCCACTTGTGCTCCAATACATTTCCAACCACCACTAGCACTAGCACTTGATCCAGAATTTGAAAGGGAAGAAAGTAGAGGTCATTTAAGAACTCATCTCCTTTACATGCTTCTGATAAAATGACAAGAAAATACTAAATAAACTCATCTCCTTTTAATCATCACACAATAATTGTTTATTTCAAGAAGAAAGAAGAATGGATAAAAGAAATCCTTAACAAAGAAAGAAAGAAATCAAAGTACTAGCTTTATGAAAGTTAAAGATTAACATTATGAATTAACAAAAATTAGTAAGGGGGAGAAAAATAATGATGATCTCTTTTATTTATGATTTTTGATCATCGTTCACCACCAACCGAGCCATTCGTGCTGATAACGTGTCATGTAATGATATTAAAAGTTACTAATTATTCTCTAATTAGTTGGTGGTAATGATGTACTTTAATTCTAGGATAGCATATGCAGGGTGGCAATATGAGAACTAATTAACTATAACTTTAAAAAATGTAAAGAGAAGAGTTTATTTCTCTTATTTCTGATGCTCTATTGTTCACCCCCACATATGAATACATGAAAATCTATTTATAGCCTAGTTAGCAATTCGCGAATTATTCGCGAATCCGTACGAATCGTCTGAATCCGATGCATTCGGCCGAATTACTGAAACCCCGTCCCTAGTACGCGGATTATATGAAGATGCCGTATTATTCGCGAATTATTCGGATACCCGAACTATTCGGCGAACTAATTCGTCTAGCTGGATAACCCAGCTCAGTCCGACTCGCCCAACTCGTGGTTGAGTTAGGATCCAACTCGGTCGATTAGTCACATGAATTTTTCAAAAATAAACATGTAGGCATGGAGAGTTGATCCCACAACCTCAAGTTCACTCACTAACCCCCTAAACCACCAGACCAACCATGCGTTGGTGACATAACTACAAGATATTTAATATATATACATATTTTAACTACAAAGACATATTCTACTAAATAAGTTTTTGATTATTCTACTAGATAAGTTCTTTATATTAAATTTCAAGACATATTTCTATGTAGTTAATACCAAAAAATATATTTTCTAATAGCTTGGTATAGGCCGTATTTTCCGTACCGAACTCATATTTCTAAAACGAATTATATACGTACGTATCCGTTCCGAACTACCCTCCGAACAACGAACCGTTGACCGATTTTTTGACCGAATCCGACCTATCCAAATCCGTAAAATTCCCGAACATATGCCATCCCGAACTCCTCTCTGTACCCCGTATTGCTAACTAGGATTTATAGCCAACATCATTAAGTCGGTAAGATACACAGTTTTTTAAAGTACTCAAATTCTTAGGAGATAAGCATGTTTACTAGATCCTTATCTTTGACCGAATGAGGAGGTGAATGCTAGAATGTTCATGGACAACTGGTGAAAATGGTGGACCACTTTCTTGACCCGTGTTCACACAACACCTACATTATTTTCTTCTTTTTTTAGCAAGAAAATAACACTGCAAGCTTTTTGCTGATCAACCAAAGGTTGCAAAATTTTAGATAACAAAATTCAGCATCGTGTAGGCAAAAGGTATACAAAAGTAGAGAAGTCAGGTAAACCTGACAACCCAAACAACTAAAGATAAATCAGACGTACCTGACAACTCAAAAACTAAAAAAACTACAACTCACCTGAATTTAAAGTAAGAACTAGAAGGAAATCCAAGACAAGTTATAAAATTTGGCCTTGCAGTATACAAGTTATAAATGTACACCTCTCATTTCAAGACGATACATTGACTTCTTTGTAAGCGTGACTGACAAACTTATTAACATATTTTTCCTCCATCTTGCAAGGAAACACCAAGGAATGTTATTCTCATGTCTTTCTAAAGATCATTGGTGTTAGAGAATCACCTGATCAGTATACTACATAAGTCAAATATTCATTGTTTGCAGATATTCATTGTCGGTAGTTACATGCTCATGTTAGTCAAATATAGTGTATGTTAGCACTATATTATTACAGCTGTAATGTCAGTTGTACTCTGCTATAAAAAGAGCAGTGAGTGGTCCTTGTAAGAGTCAAGAAATCTGAAATGAAAATATGAGCAATTGTCTAGTGACACAAAGCTCTTTACATGGTATCAGATACCTTCAACCTCCATTAATAGAAACTTCAAAACCAAATTATAATCATATCTATCTTACATTTAAACCACCATCCAAATTATCCACCACAAATTTCATTCTATGGAAATCACAGATCATACCTCTGTTAAGTAGTTATGATTTTTTTCGATTTTTTGATGGATCTTATCAATGTCCAGTGAAATATATTCATCCAGATCCAACAGAATCAACAACTGCTACTGATAATCATGATTTTGTACCAAATCTTGTGTATCTATATTGGATCAATCAATATCAGGCGATCTTATCATGGTTATTTTCTGCTTGTACTGAATAAATGCATTCTCAAGTTGTTGATTGCACTTGCTCTTATGAAGTTTGGACTCATTTGGAGAACAATTACAACGCTACTACCAGATCTCATCTTATGCAGTTAAAAATTGATTTGATCAAACTCAAGAAAGGATCTGATTCGATGCATACTTACTTCAACAAAGCTAGATCCGTTGCTTTTCAATTATCTCGGATTAATCGTCCGTTTTCTGCTGAAGATCTTGTGTTTCATATCCTGCAAGGCTTACCTCAATAATTCAATGCCTTTAAGACCTCTGTTAACACTCAACAACTGAAGAATTTGAATCCAATTACTTCTTCTGATCTTCTAGGAGTTCTCTTATCTGAAGAAACTCATGTTAATGCTGAATCTCAAGTATATCTAACCACTTCTTCTGCGAATGTTTCTCATCCACCTCAATTTCACTATGGTTCATCTTCTTCATCATTTGACACTTCTTATGTGAGCAACTTTTCATCTAATTACTCTTTTTCAAATTGGTCACCTAATACTTCTCGTGGTGGTACTGGATATCCTCGACCAAATTTTGCTAGAGGAGGTCATATTTCTACAAGAGGAGGTCGTTTTACATTCAGGCGGGTAGATCTAATTTTGGAGGCAAATATTCTTCTAATGATAGATTTCAGAATGAAGGTCGTTTTAATGGAAGATTTGGTAGAGGTCCTTCAAATTTCTATCCACCTGTGAAGTATATATGGCTATTACATTGAGTGCTAGCTCTGTCGTAAACCAGGTCATTCAGCTAATGAGTGTAGATATCGCTATTCTATCACTGGTTTCTCTACATCTCAACCTTATAGTTCTTTATGTGATGATGGCTATTCTGAGTATGATGATTTTTGGATTCCTGAAACTGAGGATTTTGCAGTCTATAATGAAGATTATTCATCTCCTTCTACTTATTGGGTACCAGTCTATGGTGCTACTCACCATATTACTTCAGATTTGTCCAACTTAAATCTTCATTCAGAGTATCAAGGTTCGGATCAAGTTAAAGTTGGAAATGGATCAGGTTTGATTATAACTCATATTGGCTCCTATGTTTTTCATTCTAATGATACTAAGTTATCTCTTTCCAATGTGCTTCATGTACCTAGTATCACTGAGAATTTGCTCTTTGTGCTTCAATTTGCAAAGGATAACAACTGCTACTTTTCAGTTTATCCTGATCATTTTTGTGTTAAGGATTTGGTTACTCACAAAGATTTCCTCACTGGACCTGTTAAGAATGGACTCTATGATCTACAATTCTCCAATGCTCATCTAAAGCAAGCTTTCTCCACCTCTTCAAGTTCAGATGATTGGCACAAGAAGTTAGGATATCCAGCATTCAAGACTATTAAACATGTTTTGGCGTCATATGCACGAAGATGCGAAGTAAGTCTCTACTCGATGTGAATAATTCCAACGTTATGGAAAGCGAATTCATGGTTTTGCGACTAACTTAAATCCAGTAGTAAGTTTCTGGCCTTTTGCAAAATGGGGCATGGATACAGTAGGAACACTTGTACCAGGAACAAGACAACAGAGATATTTGATTATCTCCACAGATTATTTCACAAAGTGGCTGGAAGCCAAACCTACTCGACACATCCACGACTGTGACGTATTTTCATTCATATTTGTCAATATAAATGCAAATTCGGTATTCCGGTCCGAATAGTTTCAGATAATGGAAAGAAATTTGAGGGAGAAAATATTGAAATGCTATTTAATGCATTCAAGATTCAATGCGAAAAGTCAACTCCATTATACCCTCAAAGCAACGGCTAGGCGGAGGAGACCAATAAGACCCTAGCTGACATTCTAAAGAATAAGCTTGATGGACATTACAAAGGCTGGTGCGAATAACTCCCCAATGTGTTATGGGCTTACCAAACCACAAGGAAAGATGCCACTGCGATGTCACCTTTTTGCTTAACTTATGGAGTAGAAGTGGTCTTACCGACTGAAGTTATCATACCAACAACCAAACGCGAGGCATGGGAGAAAATCTAAACACAAACTTAATCTTGGCTAAGTTGGATGATCTGGAGGAGAATAGATAGATCGCACTACAAAATATGATGAACTATCACAATAGGTTATTGCGTGATTATAACAAGCGAGTCAAAGAGCGAAGCTTCCAACCTGGATACCTAGTACTGCGCAAAATACTAAAATACCAAAAGGGACCTGGTGGAAAGCTAGAGAAGGTACGGGAAGGACCATACATTATCATGAGAATCGTGGGAAAGGGAGCGTACGAACTTATCGACAGTGAAGGATAGAACTTGAATACAGGCTCGACCACCCATGGAATCCCATGTATATCAAAAAATATTATCCCTAGGCGATGAGAGGTTGGAGTTTGTGTCAAAGTAAAGATGGCGAAAAACTTCAAACAATGTACAGATCAAAAAATAATAATAAAGTGAAATATTTCTTCTTCAAATAAATGAACAATAGGGCACTCTAAAACCTCTTCAACAGGCTGATAAGACCCCAAAATACGAGTAAAATAAAAAGGAAAATATAAGACCTTATATCAAAAAGGGAAAAATAAGGAAAACATAAGACCCAAACATATTTAATACCTCTTATTAGGGAGTCTACCTAGTTCGCGTAATACGAAAGAGGCACAACCACGTAAGACCTTTCGCGCATTATATTGGGAAAACCCTAGAAAGATGGATCTAGGGAAAAGAAACACTAGGTACATGATTCAGGGGAAAACATAACACATGTCCGCTAGAGGCCACTTGGCTAACAACCCAGCGAAAAAAGACCTCTGGCAAGGTGTGTATAAATAGACCAGGGCGTCGAGGTATATGGTTGAACTACGAGTTCCTGTGACGTCTGGAGTGTTACCGGCGATTAACGGTTGGAAAGTCTTGGATACGATACACCCGAACCCCAAGAAGCCCCCTAGGGTGTGATATCGTAACCAAAATCCATATCGATGGAGGGATAAGATATTACTATAAAAAATTGGTTGTTGGAAAATCTGTATGGGAGGAGCTCAACTGTATCAGTTAGGGGTACGTTTCTTTTAAGGGGAAGTCAAGGAGAATATAAAGGGATAGCACCCTCCATTAGGGAGCTGAGTGACCACAAAATACGGCAATTTCATGGGGCTACTAATCACATGAGTATTTAGGCTTGTCGCATTGACGCAAAAACGTCCTGAAGAGGCAATATATAATACAATAAATATGATAGGGCGAGATCAATGGACTATTAATTGCATGAGTAATAATTGCATGTGATTTCATCGCCCATCCAAAGTGAAACCCCTGCGACAAACATAAGACCTAAATTCAGGGGGAGGAAGCATAAGACCTTACATAGGAGGCGCGATAAGACCTCATAATAAACCCAAAAGGACCAAAATTAATAATGTTACGCAAATATGTGGTTATTATTTGTTATGCAGTTTAAAACCACATCAGATGCAAAAATGCGATGATGCGATAAATATTATGGCAATGATCGCAGATAATGCGGCAAGGAAAGAAAAGTGAATAAAAAATAAAGGCGAACTTTAACAGAGAAAGACAAATGCCAAGTGCAAACTCAGGAATTACACAAAAGAACATAGGCAAGTATATACTTTTAAGTTTTTGATAATATTTTAAGCAACCCCTTCGCATATAAATATAACCTTCTTATCTGATTGCATGAATTGATCACTCGCATAAGAGTTAACTATCCCTTGACATAATATATTAAGTGCATAATATAATATATAGTTCGCATCAAAAATATATCGCTCACATGGATAGTAAATTCGCATAGCACAATATATACCTTTGATGTAAGTATTTCATTCTCATAACATATCACTAAAGCCCCCCCCTCAAAGGAGAAGAACATAGGAAAGTATGGGAATACAAAACATATTGTTTCCTTTTCCTTTTCAGTTAGAAGTACATTGCAAAAACATGTTAAGGCCTTGGTGAAATAAGTTGTGTACTTAGTTAAAATATTTGTTAAAACTACTTTGATCTATTTAATCCAAATAGTGGAGCAGTATCTCGTTTCCTTCGATGAAAAACAGGATAAGGTACGAATAGAAAAAGACGAGAAGATAGAAGAAAATATAACCTTGCCAAAAAATATTCATGCCCCCAAGATTGGGAGCGCTCAGATGTTCACAAAGTTAAAACAAATAACAGTGTAAGGAAAATACGACATCTAAGAAGCAGCTGGACCAGTAGCTTGATTATTTGGATAAGACTGACCAGCACCATCATTGTTATGTTTGCCAGTAGGATGTAGAATATCATTAGTCTTATCCAAAGGAGAATCTTCAACATTAGAGCCAGAGAGAGTCTGAGCTTCGCCCTCATTAACACGAGCAGAGTCACTTGCAATAACGTTAGTCTTCTTCGGAGGATCATCTTGGGGATGTTCACCTTTATCAAGAGAACCATCAGCTTCTTCCCGATCGTCAAAGTCAGAAACTTCTTCGTCATCACTAACACGAGCAGGTTCTAAGGAGATACCAGGAAGATGGAACATATCGCAGATAGTTTTAGTAACTGGGCACTTTTCTAGAACGCGCAATTGAGGGATACTAAAACTAATTGGGAAATATATGAAAAAGACAAAAACTGGATTTAAATAGTAAATCAAGGTCACCCCCTATCCGAATAATTTATATAATTCCTAATATACCCATCACTAATCATGTTTAGTGGTTAAATATAATTAGTTAAGTTAATAGATTAGTTTGATAATAATTAGAATAAATCATTATCATTGAATCTGTTGATGCAACAACATTAAATCAAGATACTTATGATCATGAAAGTTTAGGTGAAAAACCAACCCAGGAAAGTAAACAAGATGAACATACAAGTGCTCCAATTACTCGTGTATAAGAATTAATGTATTTAATTTGATTTTTTGTTCCAATGAATTCGTCATTGTTACACTGAAAAACTCGGTACCGGCATGGTAAAAGTATGAATACCAAGCCCGCAAGGACCAAAATGGCATGGTATTCATACTTTCACCATGCCGATACACAATATCCCCCAATTTTGAAATTGTAAGTACACTACCGGCACGTGCTGGCATGGTCGATTCCCAAGTGAACCGTGCCGGTTTGAGGACAAAAATATACAGAAAATTTGTCTGAAATAGCAAGTATCGGCATGGTATTCATCCTAAAATCCATGTCGGCACTCAGTATCTGCATGGTAAGCCATGACGGCACAAGATATCGGCATGGTATTCATCATGAACACAACGTCGGGAGTGGATTGAAACTAAAACTGAAAGGCTTAAGTTTATGATTCTAACCCGAACGAACGAAGTTTTAAAACAACATTAACACTTTAAATAAGATTGGGTATCACATACCTTCTCAATGAAGCCATTTCTTCTTCTTCTTTCTCAACAACAATTCAGTTTAACCTATCTTTAGGAACTTGATAGGGTTTGATTTTTAGTTTTAGTTTTAAATTTTAATTTAGATGGAAGGGTATTAACCTAAAGGGTATTTTAGTATTTCTGCATTCAAAAAACACCCCTTAACAGATACTATTAGATGGGGATAGTAATTTATATCCCCCAATTGTGCGTTCCTTTTCTACATGTTTCGCTTAAGCTTGGGGAATTTTGCGTTGATCTTCTTCTTGAATGAGGAATACTCATGGCTGAGCGACTCAAATTTGCCAGAAAGCTCATCACGCTCCCGAGTAACTTCAGTTAGTCGCTGTAACGAGTTAGAATTCTCACTGTGAATCTCTGCTAGCTCCCTCAAAGTATCTTTAAGCTTATACTCGAGCTCCTTATTTTCCCCTTGGAACGACATCTCAGATTATGCGGATAAATATGGAAAGAAAGTTAAGATAGAGAAACACTGTTGCAAATAAAAATAAGCGAAATTAGAAACTGAAGCATCCTGATGCGACTACCTTCCTTCTGAAAAATGGTCAGTCGAAGAGCGTCCACAGTAACTTCTAACATACTATAGTATGCTTTGCCAGTTCAATTCTCCCATATTCAAGCTCATCCATATATTTATCAAAGTTGTCACCAATTCTACTATTAATGCGAGAGAAAATTTTATTTTCGCGTGAGATAAGAGATTTATTATCCTCGACTAGTCGGTCATGCGAAGCCTTCAGCTACTGATGATCATTTTTAAGTTTATTCAGATCCACAACGACTTTAACCTTAATATTAATGATTCTATTGTTCTCACAAGTCAACCTCTTAATCATTCTTTCAAACTCATCGGATCGATTCTTCTGGTCAAGAAAAGAATTTCTAATATTTTTGCAAGTTTGTTGAAGCTCCACATATGTGTGGGCCAAAAAAATCTTTATCGCTTGTTAAAATTCTTTTTTCCTCCATCAAGGCATGATTCTCATCTGTCATGGTTTGGTTTAGCACGTTAGAATTACACAATGATTACTTAATATGGGTCACCTGGGAAGTGAGTTCATCAATCAGATCGCTAAATCCTTGGTTATCTATTTGAAAATTGTCATTATAGTCCTTCAAGTATGAATACTTGGCACTCAGTTGATCCACTTAACTTCTTAAGTTCTAACTCTCAGCTTTAGCGTCCTCAGCAGCATACTGGAACTGGAACCTTTTGTTCACATGCTTAAAATTTATCTCTTTATGTATACGAATATCCTAAAGATTAAAAAAGTGAAGTACAATGGCAAAATAATATGCTTATAAAATACATAACGGGCTCACCTTTTAGTTCCTTGTTCTTCGCGCGAAGCCTAACAGCTTTGCATGACTCAGTGGAAAGATCAGCTTGGAGTTTGGAAATCTTACTTTGAAGTTTGGAGATTTGCTTGCCTTGTTCCAGGATAGTCCGCTCTGACTCGCATAATTCCTCCGCTTGAATCATGCGACGGCGAATTTCCTAAACATTATGAATAAGAATTATGTGACAATTCAACAGGGAAAGAAAGCTATATAATCACCAAGGAAACAATAACTTACCATAAACTCAAGGGCGACACGAAGATTTGTGTCTAAATAAGAGGCAATATCGCATCTATCCTGCCTGTTAGGCGGAGATTTGGAGCACAATATTTCCAGAGTATTGCGAACTTGAGTGAAAGAAGAATCGCCCCCCGGGTGATGAAGAAGGACCAAAAAAAAAATTGAAGGAGAAAGGTTAAAATATTATTGAAAGGGAAAAAAGAAGTTACAGAGGAATAGGCACACTAGGTGCAAAAAGGCCTAAGCAAAGGCTAGCCAAAATTTTGCAAGACTGACTCTGCATATGAATAAAAATCACCAAGATCTATTGAGTATGGCTTAGTATATCGTGCAACTTCATGAGTTTTATCACTCGCGCGAGGGATCTCGCCAGTAAGAGTACTAGAAACTTTGTCGCGATGAAAAGCAGGGGCATCCATATCCTTTGTAGAAGGACCATCAACCCACGGCTTCACCACATGCTCTATTTTAGTAGAAGACTTTACAAATGTAGGAATCGCACCAAGGAAAGTGTCAAGAGGAATAAATGCAGAAAGAATGGTCTAAATGGTACGATTTGAAGTATCCTTCGTGTGGGGGAAGGGAACGTGCAAAAAGATAGCAGATTATAGTTGTATGCTTGTGTCGTAACTAAACTTATTGCTCTTTGGGATAGTGAAAGCTTTCTCACGAATCCATCGCACTGTAAAAATTGGATATGTTCGATCTATAGTCATTGGTGCCTCCTACAAGGATCTACTAAATTCATCGATTTGTGCCAAAGGATCATCCTTCTCACACCAAAGCAGATAAGAAACATAGGCAACAATATTATTTTTTCAAAATTGAAAAATAACACGAATTAATATTTCTTACTTCTTTAGAGTGCGAAGTCTTCCTCTTACGATCGACCTTTTTATCCTTCGCCTGAGATAAAGAAACCTTAGGAGTCTTAATTGAAATTCAGTTAGCCCCTTTCCCCTATAAATCTGGTTCCTTTTTGGACTCCACTGAGGATTTATCAGAAAACTTGGATGGTGATAGACTAAAATAAAAGTAAAGTATGGGAATATAAGGAAAACTAAGGGAGATCCCAAAGAACATCAGTAACAGAAGTAGTAGCAGAAAAGGAAATTACAAAAATTCCACACTAAAAATCAAAACCCCCAAAATAAGGTTAACCCAAGCAAAATAAACTTACCTAGAATAAGAATCCATCGAATGAAGGCATATTCTGTTGGCTAGAAGTGAAGACTGGCGGTGAATATATATAAACCACGAAGAAGGATAGGTGCGGAGAAATAAGAAGATGAAGATGAAGAGTTTTTGAAATAAGAAAATTAATGAGAAGAATTCCTATTTCACATACTTAATAGGGTAAGCGAACCGGCAGAGACGGTTACCGGTCAAAATGGGAAGGGAAAACGTACGTGTCAGTTGATGAGGATACAAAGAAACACGTGTAAACGGTTACACGTAAAATACGGAATTTTATCTGTGGTTTCAATGAATACTAAAAGACACGATCAATGCGATAACTGATTGATATTCTCACACCACTCTTTCTTCGCAAGAACAGTGCGAGAAAAGGGAAAATGTGGATACAGAAATATCGCATTACCATAATTGGGAAATTCTAGAAGGCTAGACAAGCGCGAAAGAAAGGATCGCGTCGAAGCACGAAGTCAAAACCCTAATGAGTCACCATTGAGGTAAGCGATGACATCATGACAAAGTGGTGCAAAGATAAGTTCATGTGTCAAGTGTGATATCTGGTGTGAAGAAAAGATTGACTTCCCAATGCCAGCACGAAATCATCGCGCGGAGGATCCCGAGATAATAAGAAAAAAGAAGGGTTTTATTAGTTGTTACCCATTATGTAATATTAGCTATCATCCACTATGTAAGAGCCTATATAAGATCCAAGATGGCATTGTAAATGAGGTTGAAATATTTGTAGTCTAAGTATTTCCTTGGAGAGAAAATTGTGTGAGTTCTAAAACTAGAGTTTACATGTAGCCTCCATTGTAATATCAACATCTTCTTAATAATACTTGAGTTTTTATCTTCTATGAGTTGATTTACTACATAAGATCATAGGGGTGTAGTTATCGGTTTTCCGGTATCTATATAGAGAAACCACAACAAGCATGTAATTTCGACTTTGTAATGGTCAATCCACAATACACTTCGGACTTGAATAGAAAAAGTGTGATTAATGTTGAGGAATTCATTTCATTACACATTCTGTCTTGTACATATCTCATTTTCAGTCTTGCTTTAAAGGTACACCAAAATTTCAGAATATATGATAAACCGTTTTTCATATAAAGACCCAATTACACTCGGTCGTCTTCTAAAACATTTGAAAACTTCCAGAGATCCAAACAATGACGGAAAACTATATTAATGCGGAACAAGTTTCTGATAAGAAATCTCCACCCTCATTTTCTATAGGCTCTGTTACAATCGAAAGCGTAATCTTAATAATTGTAGTACACAACCAACCACCTTAATATTAACATTTTTATGGTGGAACTCCCTTCAACAGAAAGTCTTATGTTGAACGAGAATCTAACTCCTTTAAAATCCTAAGTCATATGAGGCCCCACGTTGCGCGGTGACGGAAACTCCCCCGTACATTAAAAGTGAACGCCACCCACCTCACCAAATTATAGAGAAATTTTCTCTTTTTACACGTTTTTTCTCTCCCTAAATTAACAAATTTATACAGAACAATAAAAAGAGGATCTGGGAAAATAAAAAGAAAAAAACCTAAATATGCGAGAGAGGAAAAACTTCTTTTTCTCATAACCCTAAATCATTATATTGTTTCTAGGTGCCATTGCACGTATACTACCCATGGAAATCTTATTTTCAAACCTAATTCATGTCGTTAGTTTTTTTTTTTACGGCTCTTTTCCTCTCGATGTTCTTAATATCTCCGTGTTTTTTACTTACAGTTCCATCTTTATTCTCCCGGTATGTTAAACTATTTATTTTGATTTTTTTTTTCTTATACTACATATGTTAATTCCATGGCCAAAGAGGGAGTTCGTGGGATAACGGGCAACTAAAATCATCTGTAAGATCTTTATTCGATTACATCTTTAGTTTTTATCATCTGTTAATCGTTTTTGGATCACGTCGTCAGTGTTTTTTTTTTACGGCTCTTTTCCTCTCACTGTTCTTATTATCTTCTTGTTTTTTACTCATAGTTCCATCTTTATTCTCCCGATATGATAAACAATTTATTTTGATTTTTTTTTTCTTATATTGCAGATGTTAATTCCATGGCCAAAGAGGGAGTTCGTGGGATAACGGGCAACTAAAATCATCCGTAAGTTCTTTGTTCGATTACATATTTAGTTTTTATCATCTGTTAATCGTTTTTGGATCACGTTTTTCGCTAATCTGTAGATTGCACAATTAACTAATCATGTTTAGATAACATATTTGTTACGGATCATGGATTTTCATAATTGGGTTTCCCCGAAAAGTTTATTAAGGTTAATATTGATATGAATTGATTGGATTGAAACTCTTTGTGTTGGATTTCCAGTAGGTTAGCTTAAGTGTATGGTTAATGCTATGCTGCAAAGTATGCTGCCACAATCATATTGCTCATTGATGCATACATTGGATTTGAAATGTTAAACAACAATTATTGATCAAAAAACAACAAAATCTCTTCCATTTTTATAGCTAATATACCTGAATGCTTGATTTGAAGTGGTGGGTTGTGATTAATTAGCGGATTTAAGATATAAAAATTACAACTTTTTCTGATCAATACCTAGGTTTTTTTTTCTTAGGTCTGGGGATTTCAGTTGTATTGAGAAGCAAGTAAACAAGGAAACCTTTTCTTTCTGTGGTTTTGTTTCACTGAATCAATAAATTCTAACCCTTTCGTTTTATTCTGCATGTAGGATTTTTCTTTTCTCTTGATAAACAACAAAATGCCATATGTGTTGGACTGGATTGAGAAACATTACAAGTCCATGGTTTGTAATAATTTCCATTGTATGTATAATCAATTGCATTTGTATACATTTTTAATTCACTGGCATATATATCGATCTTACTCCAATCTTTGTCAATCTAATAATGCCTACAAAAGGTTGGAAAGGCAAGGCTTTTAAAGACCTGTAAGTCTGGAAACCTTAAAATCAATGAGGTATATGGAATGGATATGAACTTTTGGATGAAATGGTAAGAGAAATTTCCTGCTACAAAACATATCATTTTGTAGAATTATAGTTTTTATGTTATTACTGTGTTTAAAATAAGTTTATTCCATGTCATAGAAATCTCAGATACATGCAAAGTTACCGATAGATATCATATGACTTTTATCTCAAAGGATTTTTCAAGAGCAAGTTGTTCAATGAAGTCATATTCCAATTAGAGGTCATTTTATCAGGCCATGCGAAATTTTACAACTACATAGACTTCGAAAGTGCATTGAACAAAGTGGACGCCGGCACTGCGTTCTATATAAGTATGGATTGCAATACCTTCCAGTCATTTATGCAATGTAAGGTATGCATGCCTGACTGAATTATTTCGTGCAGATGCTATTTTCCATCCCAATTGTTACCATGGTAGCGTTTGATAGCCTGGAAAGGACGGGAAAAGAGGGAAATAACAAACCAAGATGCATAGTAATATCAACATCTTAAGCCATATGTACTAAATAGTTATAATGTTGGCAAGTCCATAACTGCTTTTACTTTTGCTAAAGTATAGAGGGATTGACCTGAAGGTAACTTTGTGGGAAAATGGAGCAACACAGCAAAGTGGGTGGTGACAAACGATTACAATTAATAGGTACACATTGTAATGCCTTACTTTTCTGTCGATTTCTACCATTTTTTTTTCTTTTTCTTGATTTTTTCTTTGGGTTCATATTGATTTGTTTTGTTTTAGTTTGTAGGGACGATGATCACTGCCCCACGATTTTCACTGATAAATATATGGCCTTTACTAAACAACCCTAACCCTATTTTCTATTTCTCTATTTATTTCTTACGATTTTCTCTTCCTTCGTCATATTTGATTAGTGAGGGTTTACTTTTCCAATTGTATGCAATGTAGCTTATTGTAAACCGAAATCAAGTAGTTTATATGCAATGTAGCGTTTAATTTTCCAACTGTATAATGATTAAAATTCAGATGAATCCCATAGGACCCATAATACATCGATCCATGAAAGGAAATCAAGTGATCTTGCAGTACCGGTGGAACTAATATTATTATTGTTGTGGTTTGCAAAATTTCTATTACGTGAAGTTAGTGGTCTGGTATGTAAATGAAAGTAATTGGTGCCATTTATTTTCTAATTTGCAGTTATTGAGTCGATTGATGATAGACACATTTTTGTGTCTGAATTGTCCTCAATGTCACTATTGTTAGTGCTTGATTTTGTACTTATTTTGGTGTTTTTATGTTTGTGTAGGTGTTTTTGGAGAAATACACTTGTGTGGAAAAAGTTGCTCAAAAAGTGTTATTTAGATCCCGGAGAAAATTACTAAAGACACACAGAAATTTTGATAAAGGCACTTGCACTTTGGATATGGGCCGCCACCTTCTTCTTTATTTTCAAAAAGAACATTGGCAATAAATTTGGTTTCCACGGTAAAGGATTTATTATCTTTAACATAAGAATATCTTCTTGCCTTATAAACATGAAGTTTTGAAGAAAAAGGAAGTTATCTTGTATTAAACAAGAAAGATATCCTTAGAAGATTTTATCTTGGATTTTATTCTGCGAATTAAAGAAGATATGGGTTTAGTAAAGAAATATAAAAAAAAAGAGAAGGAAAATTCCTGAATATATTTTTAATTAAAAAGAAGAAGATTTTGGAGTTATTGAAGAATATATTTGAGTAATGTGTATTTGTGTGTATAAATAGAGAGCTAGAGAGCACATTTGGGGGGAAGTTTTGGAGAGAAAAGAAAATCACTTCTTTAATAATTTTCTCTCATCTTCATCATTTGTAAACACTTTGAGCAATGAAATTATATTTTTAGGGTGTTTCCATGATGAGGAGCAAAACCCATCACTGGGGAGACGGAGGAATCCGATTTTCATACATGGGTAAATTTATTTTATTCTCCATATGACTTTTCCACTTATTTTTAATTGAATAATGATTTGAATTAATTAGTTATCATTTTATTTGATGGGTCATGCTTGCTTAAATGTTTGATGTTCCATGCTTACGATTTATGACTAATATTTTGAGAATCTACCTTGGCAAAATAAGAGTCCATATATTTATTAAGCGATAATTGTTGAGAATAAATCATTGAGCCTTATGTTGTGAATTCGGTGGAATCCTAGTCCCAGTAACTCTCGCTTTTTGTTTATATTATTTTTGTATATATTTACTATTTTAGTATTTTCTATATTTATGCCTAAATCAATCTCAACAAAGTCCGAGTGAACGACAACCTTACTTACCACTATCTAAAATTTGATCATTTTTTGGCGCCGCCGACGCGGACTTGTTTATAGATTTGTTTTTAGGTTTTATTTTCTATTTTTATTATTTTTAGTTATTTTTTACGCGTTTTGGTATTTCTTGTTCGCATTCAGATTTGGAGTTGAGCTAAAATAAAAAAAGGTGCTGAAATGAAAAGCGAAGCCAAAAAGGAAAGGAAAGAGGAATCCAAAAGGAGTGAAGACGAAGATTTTGTACATAGTTATTTTATTTTTATTATATTTTAATTTTTAGATTTTATTTCTTTTATTTTTAGAAACTATAATTAGGAATATATTTTTGTAATATTTTATTTTTGGACTTTTTTATTTTTTATTTTTGGACATTGGACATTGGACTTTATTTTTAAAACCCTAAGGAAGGGTTAGTTTAAATATAAATTGCACATGGAAGGACGACGTTTACGATATTGTCTTGGCCCATCGGGTTCGTACACTGACATAGGAGTCGGTGGCCCGAGTCGACTTCAACGGTTCATCCCCCGTCTGGAACGGGAGGTAAGAATTCTAAACACCCGTGAATCCCATGTCAGCGGGTTTACTGGATGATTTTGTATGCATATATGTTGAGGTATTGAATACGGCAGCTTTAATTTCCTATTAAAGGGCAAGGCCTGGCCATACAAGATAAGGGTTCGGATTTCATCACCATTCTCTTCTTGCCCGCCTTAGGAAACCAATACCAAACGCGAATACAAGATTAAAATACTCACAAGAACGAGACCGATAGGGTAACGAGCTTAATATTAAAGTCATTCGAAAAATATTGGTTACTCTTTTAAGCATATTTCGAAATTCATGATGGTTTCTGTAAGTTGAATGCGCCGCCTTGTAATGTCGGTAAGGCCTTGGGTATCAAAGCTCCACCGAGCTTCCCTCGTCTCTATTTATCTTACTTTAACTCAGATTGATTCCAGAGGGGTCTGCTTAAATTGTAACGAATTCCCTTTCAAAGGATTAGAAGCTGGTCTAAAAACAATCTAAGTGGATCCATCATGCTTTTTGTTTGCTAGAAATCAGTAGGTTTGTTGTGTTCGATTCAGCCTTGTTTGTGCTTGTTTTGAATTCCTTTGCAGTTAGGATGTCAAACTAGTATGATAATATCCATCACAATGAATATGAATATCCAACTGAACAATGTGGACATCACTATTTTTATGACCAGAGTGGGAATAGTGGTTGGGAACGCCAACCTTTTGAATGTTATGGGTCATACCATGGTGAGCCCAATTACTATCCACGCGTGCATCAGTTTTACAAGCAAGAAGATTATAATACTATTTCTTCGTATTTAGAGGATGCAATCAAACTATTGAAAACTAGTCCCTATTATGATCCTTCTGAACATGTTCTTCGTTTAGAAGAGTCTCTTAAACAATGAACTAAGAATACAAATAGGTTTGTGTTAGAAATGGATAAACAAAATGAACCTATGAGTGAACCTTCTATACATGATACTATAAGGAAGTCATGTGAATCGAGTCACGATACCATAAGGAAGTCTTGTGAGTCGATTCAAAATCTTTTGTTAGAGGCACAAAACGGAACTGCTCGAAATAATCTTAGTGTTTCCAATAGTACCCTTGAAAATGAGGATGGTTATTTGCATAATCAAGATGACGAGGTTAGAATTGGTAACACTACCTTTCAATATGAGGTTCAATCATTTTCATGTTATTATAGTGATGATCATGATGTGGATAGTATTGATGAAGAATTTGAAGTTTTTAGGCATAGTGATCAAGAATTTGTTACTCCAATTAAGCTTTATAATGATAGTAATATTTCTGGTTTAAATCCAAATAATTTTAATTATTATTCACCTATTCAAAAGGATAGGGATTTGACTAGAAATACCCATGTTTTAGACGATGTAGTATTTCCTTTTTACGAAGCCGATGGTTTTGAGGAACGAGTTTATTCTGAGAATATTGTTTTAGAGTCTAGCGATTTAGAAACATTAGACTTAGAAAAAATGAACTCGTAGAGATGAGTGAGGATGAACCTGACTTAGAAGAATCAATTGACCATTTCTAGGAATCTGATGACCTAGAAATTAGGGAAGTTTTGACTAGTCTTTCTAGAGACCCTGAAAACTCTAAGTTTTTGGTTTATTATCATTCTCCATGTGCTTTAAATCTTAGAAAGGTCCCTCACTTGGGACTTGACATATGTACCTCAACCATTTTACAAGATTATGTGCCTCAACCATTTTACAAGATTATCTTCATACATGTTTTCCTGAACCTAATGATGTCCAGAAAGAAGTTCAGTTGTTAGAAACCCATCCTCTGGTTGATGTGGTTAACCCAGGATATGATACCATTGACTTTGTTTTCCCACCAAAAACCTTCCTTCCAAATGTGGGAACGTAATTAAGTTTCAAATGTGTTTGTTATTAAGTTCTGAGACTAAACCTAATTACTTTAGGAGATTAGGGTCGACATATTTTCTTAAGAATGACCACCACTGTGGTCAACTGTATGGCTCAAATCTGATTGACTTAGAGGATCCCCGATTATTCAGGTTATTTTTATGTGCTTCTAAGTTCTTAGTTGAGTATTTCCAGACTCTAGAATCTGATCTTGAGGATCCTTCCTTCGAGGAAATCCAGCCGATGAAAACTTTGTATCTAGACCCTTTTATAGAGCCTGAACCTGAACCACAACTAGATGTAGTTGTCTTAAAATATATAAGCGTGTGTTGGATATCTTCCTGGTCTGTTGCAGTCTCCTCTTCTTGTGGGTAACACTTTTTGATCCAAATGACCCGCAGTTATTCCGGCTGTTGCTATATGATTCTTCGAGGTGACTAATCTCTTCCATTGTCAGGCTGAAGACTTTAAACTTAGCACTTCTTGGGAGGTAACACAATATTCATGCGAAACGATAATATCTTTCCTTATCTCTTTTGCTTCAAATGGTAACAGTTTCTCCTTGTTCATGTTTTTAATTTCATCTTTAGAACATTGAGGACAATGTTAGATTTAAGTTTGGGGGTATGGGATAAACATTTTAGTTGTAGTACTAATAAATAAACTCCAGATTCTAGAAATTTATGCTTATTAAGGTTGGCACTAACCAATCTAAGTGGATGGGAACATTTTGGTTGTAGGAGTTGAGGAACCAATCTAACTAGATGTAAACATCTATAGGGTCTATTCATAAAAGCACATAGCTCAGGTGTTAGAAAAAAAAAACATGGTAGTTTCGCCATATCTCGTTGAATCCTTTTTACTTCTGTTTTTATTTTATTTTATTTTTAAATATGTCTCTAAGTGATTTGGTGGGGCCCACGATTCAAGTTGTTACCATTACTATGTGAAATAGATTGATTGAGATACAAAAAATAAAAATAAAATAAAAATGAGACCAGACCATGAGACCAACCGGAATAAATTCAATAAAGTCGACCATTGGTCCCCTTGTATATGCCAGTTGTGTTGATATTAGTTTGACCGGTATCTCAGTCCATTAGGATAGGTTCACCTTAGCAGAGGCCTTCAGACAGATATGGGAAACACCGTTCACCTTAGTCAACATCAAAACCATCTAATTTTTTCTCTACATCCACCTTATTAATCTTTCCATGTGATTGGTCGACTCCAGTTATGATGTCCAGAAACTATCTGAGTAGAGCTCTGTCATTTATATATGAATTTTAGTATGCTTGAGTGCAAAATCGTGTATATCAAATGGAATTTCGCATCATGGTACTTCCTCCTATAGTCAATGATTGTATGCCAACCAATAAGGTTCTTTAGTGCCTTCCAAGGTTCTGCGTAGATAGCTAGGGTCTGGAGTAAAGGTTTTGTGGGTACACCTCTGGTAAACCCTCCCGAGACTATAACTCGGTCACTAGGGCCACCTAGTGAGTTAGGATTTTATTTTCTAGATTAGTTTTGCTCGAGGACTAGCAAATAATAAGTTTGGGGGTATTTGATAGACACATTTTTGTGTCCGAATTGTCCTCAATGTCACTATTGTTAGTGCTTGATTTTGTACTTATTTTGGTGTTTTTATGTTTGTGTAAGTGTTTTTGAAGAAATACACTTGTGTGGAAAAAGTTGCTCAAAAAGTGTAATTTAGACCCCCGGAGAAAATTACTAAAGGCACACATAAATTTTGATAACGGCACTTGCACTTTGGATATGGGCACCACCTTCTTCTTTATTTTCAAAAAGAACATTGGCATGAAATTTGGTTTCCACGGTAAAGGATTTATTATCTTTAACATAAGAATATCTTTTTGCCTTATAAACAGGAAGTTTTGAAGAAAAAGGAAGTTATCTTGTATTAAACAAGAAAGATATCTTTAGAAGATTTTATCTTGGATTTTATTCTGCGAATTAAAGAAGATATGAGTTTAGTAAAGAAATATAGAAAATAAAGAGAAGGAAAATTCCTGAAGATATTTTTAATTAAAAAGAAGAAGATTTTGGAGTTATGGAAGAATATATTTGAGTAATGTGTATTTGTGTGTATAAATAGAGAGCTAGAGAGCACATTTGTGGGGGAAGTTTTGGAGAGAAAAGAAAATAACTTCTTTAATAATTTTCTCTCATCTTCATCATTTGTAAACACTTTGAGCAATGAAATTATATTTTGAGCATGTTTCCATGATGAGGAGCTAAACCCATCACTGGGGCGACGGAGGAATCCGATTTTCATACATGGGTAAATTTATTTTATTCTCTATATGACTTTTGCACTTATTTTTAATTGAATTATGATTTGAATTAATTAGTTATCATTTCATTTGATGGGTCATGCTTGCTTAAATGTTTGATGTTCCATGCTTACGATTTATAACTAATATTTTGAGAATCTACTTTGGCAAAATAAGAGTCCATATATTTTATTTATTGAGCGATAATTGTTGAGAATAAATTTTTGAGCCTTATGTTGTGAATTCGGTGGAATCATAGTCCCAGTAACTCTCACTTTTTGTTTATATTATTTTTGTATATATTTATTATTTTTAGTATTTTCTATATTTATGCCTAAATCAATCTCAACAAATTCCGAGTGAACGACAACCTTACTTACCACTATCTAAAATTTGATCAATTGACGCCACTAATATACTATCTCAACATGGGGTATAAGCCGTTTATCCATTTCAGCAATTATATAGGCTTATGCCCGGTATTACATAAATATTTTTGTTGCAAGGAAAGTTTGGGCACACCCAGTAACATTTACAAGAGCTTGGTTCTTTAGTTTGTCCCATCACAAATGCAACTACCTCTTGAATTTGGACTGATGTTTTATTCCATTTTTATTTTTCAGGAGCCTAGGGATGCATAATGACAAACCCATTTCAATTTTTCCGCGTACACACAATAATATTTTCTTGCACTTTATCTAATTTCATCTTATGGAAATCTAGACGACCCAGGCTACTCCAATGTGTGAAGACATCATCGACAACAACTCAAAGGAAGTCATACCTGTAGTTTTCAGTTCGGTTTGTTGTTGTCGTCCAACAAATTAGCAAAGGAAGACCAAGATGTGTCTTTTCGTAAGGTTAAATCTTGTAATGGTAGATTTTATTTTACATTGTTTTGTATTTATTCGTGGAATTTTCATAATTTACATCGTCCCAGGGAGACGAAGATAAAAAACAATATGGATCTAAAAGCATATTTTGGATGCTAAAAATACTAAGGTAGCAACGTTGTTAGATCATTGCTCGGTCGAACTCGCATGCGTTGCTATCTCAAGCATGTTTGTCAATGTTAGTGATCAAAACTATAAAGTCTTGATTTTTAGTCTACTATAGCTAGGGTATCAGACTAGGATAGAAAGTGTAGTTGAGCTCAAGAACTCCATGGAAATCATCATACAAGATGAAGGACTACTCAAGGAACTAGTGGATCTTCATCGACTAAAAGGTATGTGGAGACTTGAAATTATCTATCACTCAAAAGTCTATCTACTCTATCTCCTATCTTGAGAAAAAAGTCGTATTACTATATAGACTAAGAATATACACAAGTGATATTTCGAGCTGAATATATCTCGCTTATCTATTTCTCGAAATATGTGTTGGTAAAGCTTTCGCTTTAGCCAAGTTCATCTTTACCTAGTGACGAAAGCCATGTTATGTTTCAATCACTTTGGAAATTGCTCTGACGAAAAATAATTTGTGAATAACAACTATATGACGTCCTCTAAGAATGTTTCAATGGTTGAAATGAGAGTTTAGACAATATAACCATTGGGGGATATAAACATTGTTTTGGTAACACATATATGTATAAGTCCTTAGCACTTGAACCGAAGTTTGCGTGAATAATATTGAACCAACTATTGTACATGTTTGGGTACAGTCACACAAACGCAAATCGACAAGTACATGTGTGTATGGCAAGCTAAGTTTTCGATCTAACGGTTGAGAGATATTAGCTTGTATCTAATCAGGTTTTTATCTAACGGTGAATATTGAATGCTTTGTTACTAAGCTAACATTGATTGCAAACCCTGATTTGAAAGACTATATAAGGGAGAACTCTAGCAACTGGGAAACCTAATCCCCACATATTTTGTGTGATACTAGTTTGCTAAGCTAGAGTCGATTCTCCTTTAACCTTTGGTTTTCTTCTTATAAAACTAGGTTAACGACTTAAAGACTTCATTGGGATTGTGAAGCCAGACCGATACTACTTTTCTTATAGTTGTGTGATCTGATCTTGCCGTTTCTATCGTACGAGTACAATTGTAATAATTGGCTTGAGATTTCTATCTCCGATAGGAAAGATATAAAAGTAATCACAAACATATTCGTCTCATCGTTTGTGATTCCACAATATCTTTTTTCGCTGCGTCGATTAAGAATATTGTGAGGTGATTGATAAAACTGATTTTTTCTTCGGGAATATAAGTATGGTTTTATTGATTGGTTCATGTTCACCTTGATTTATCAAAATACAGAAGAAAAAAAACTCATAGGTTTATTCGTGGGAGACGAATTTATCTATCTTTTAGACTTTTCTGTGTGAGATAGATTTGTTTGCTAAAGTCTTCGATTTTGGGTCGTAACAACTCTTAGTTGTGGGTGAGATCAGCTAAGGGAATCAAGTGTGCAGTATCCTATTGGGATCAGAGGCGTAGGAGCATAACTATACCTTGGATCAGTGTGAGATTGATTGAGGTTCAACTACAGTCCAGACCGAAGTTAATTTGGAGTAGGGTAGTGTCTTTAGCGGATTAATACAATATATGTTTAATCTGGACTAGGTACCGGGGTTTTTTCTGCATTTACGGTTTCCTCGTTAACAAAATTTTGGTGTCTGTGTTATTTATTTTCCATTTTTTATTTCGTTATATAATTGAAATAATACAGGTTGTGCGTTGTTCAATAAGTTAGAATATCCGACCTTATTGGTTATTGATTTAAATTGATTGACACTTGGATATTGTTCTTTGGTACCATCCAAGTTATCTATCTTTGATTAAGGCTCGCGGATTGTATTTGCTTGAGTAAATCAAATTGAGAGATTGAGATAATAACTCCTTGAGATATTTTCTATTGATTGAGTCTAGTTGATTCTCTAGAAAACAACTAGGAGTTGTCCATATAGATTTCTAATCGAAATATTGGGTGAGTTTGTTAGACCCCCAATTTTTCAATTGGTATCAGAGCAGGAAAACACGTTCAAGACCTTACAAGTCTGTGATTATAGCGATATGACTTTATGGACGAGTCTATCTCTAATAACGTACCAGTTCATAAATCACCAGATGATGTTCAAAGCTTGGATTCACCTGAGAGAACTGTCACATCTAGGTCAGTATTTAAATATTCTCTTAATGTAGAACCTGTTGAAGTCTGGGAAATACGCCTAGAAGAACAGTTTAATGAACTTTCTGATGAAGGTGGTTCGGATATTGATATAGATGTTGATGAGGAAGTCTCAGAGTATGTTAAGGTTTTGAATTCATTGGAAAAGAAGAAGATGACAACTTCTCATGTCACACCTCTTCTGACTCCTCTCTGTCGAGAAAACAAAAAATTGAGAAGATGTTACGTAGGTGTTTATGTTTCGAATCGTTCTAACGAATCGATCCTCAAGGATTCTGAGGAAAACCTACGTAGGAAGTCACTTTAATGTGATAATTTTTATCAAAAATATTTCTTGTTGGAAGAGAAACTTGCAGAACATCTAGCAATCTTTGATGATAGAGAAAGCGCTTATCTCGCTCGAGAAAAACGCCTTGAGGATGATTTAGCTGCTGCTCTTGATAAAATAAAGATGTTGGAAGATGACTTGAAAAAGTTCAATACGAGTTCAAGAAAATTAACCAATATGCTAGGAGCAAGTAAAAATCATCGTGATACACGAGGATTGGGCTATAAGGGAATAGATGCTCCAAGTACTAGCAAAGAGGTAAAATTTGTGAAGGCTAGTGATGCTTCTCAACAAAAGGTTTCCACTAATGGAAAAAGTGAAATACCTTCACCGGAAGTTAAGGTTCGAAAGAGCAAAGTATATCAACCTCCAAATTTAGCATACACGGATCGAGGTAAGAACATTCCTTATATTTTCCATTATTGCGGAAATAAAGGTCACCTGGAAAGGAGATGTCATTTCCGTATAAGGAATGAGAGACTTCATGATGTTCTTGTTTGGGCATCACAAGAAGTTGTGAAACCAAGATCACATGTTAAGACTAATCCCCTTAACGTTATAGGTTGTAACTGTCCAACCTTTAGGCAAAGGAATCAGTATTGTGATAAAACTATATTTGCCTATAAACGTCATACGAAGCCTTTTCATAATCATAATGGTTATAAAAAGGATAACTTCGTAAAGACGAATACAAGATCCGATGCTCCCAATTGGAGAAAGATTAACTTGCAAAAGAATAGTCAATCCAATTCTCTCTCGAGAAATCTAGAAGAGAGTAATGAGAAGAAAGTTCTGGTTGTTCCTAAACTCACTTAGAAGTGGATACCAAATAAAGTTGATGATGTTTTTAGTGTGAAAAGGAATGATCTTTCTGAAAGTTCCATGACTATGGAGAAGGCAGTATCCATGATGTTGGAACTTAACAAGTTTTTTGGAAAAATGGATTTGGATGTGAAAGGTTCTAAAAGTGATCTATTTCATGATAATCCAAAAGTCACTTGTGGTGAGCAAGATATTGTTCACCTCAATACAACCTGAATGTGTTGTAAGTGAATCCTCACCAAGGAATGCCCTGCTATGAATACGGTGAGGAAAGCACGAGAATTGGGGCACACAGATTATGTTCGATAAGTCGATTGGATTCGTCTAAAAAGGTATGCCTATAAACTTGAGCAATATTTGTTTTTTTATTTTCTTAGAAGTTATAATGATCCATGTACCTTGCTTATCGTTCATTTCTACCTAACTTGATTTGTGTATAAGGTTCTTAAATGTTTAGGTTTGAAAATAGTGGTTTAGGATGTTTGGACTTCATGGTACACATACCAAGCATACATAACATCTTTTAAAACCAAAATCCAGGAGTTTAAGTTTGCGGACTTGAAAATTCGTGTGCAAACCCGTTAGTTCGCGGACTTTCCTGTAGACGTCGATATTCGATCAACTTGTTTTGGCCATAATTTCTTCGTCCGAACTCGGATGAACTCATTCATTTTGCACTATCTTCCTCTTTAAATTCTCTTCAAAATAGAGATGAGAAACCTTAAATTTGGATGATTTAAGATTGGTATTTGTCTGTCTCTTGTTTTTGAGTATGTTGCTCCGTTTCATTGTACTTGTTCTACTTATCTTGAACTTGGGAACTTGGATTCTTGGAGTACTACTCTTCTAAGCTAATTTGTAGATTTTACAAGAATGTTGTTGGAAAATATTTTTATACGCCTTTGGTAGCTATTATTTGTATAAATTTGGGAGAAAAAGATTGATTCTACCCTCTAAGGACAAATCATCTTATATGTGCATTACGAGTTTGTCTTGGTGCCTAGGAAACTTATTATGACAAATTATTCTTGTTTTTGAGAAGGATTACTAGAGTTTGGAATAACAATTATTGTGATTTCACACAGCTATGTCCAAAGTATTCATCTTCAATGCTTTTCGATTTATTCATTTAAATTCTAAAGTTGGTTTGGAAGATGATGGTTGCAGTATTAATCTTTATGGTTTTATATATTGTAATATTTTGATGGGATATGTGTGTTTACGTCCGTGAACTTAATTGTCCCATATTTTGTCAAAATTATAGTCGTTCGTGAATTGATATATATGCAAATATTGATAAAAGGATGAATAGACTTTTGACAAACACAAAAGTTAAGCCTATATTGTCAATTATTGATGTAAGATAGTTTAAAATCTTTTGTGATTCAAGGATTATGTCTATTGTGTGTCATTGTGAAAATGGTAATGGAAACATAGAATGAATCCTTGTGAATTCTGCAGTAATTGAGCTTTCCTTATCTATCTCTTGTGTATTACTGTGAGACTCTATATTGTGACTTATGTTGAGCATTAGACAACCAAAGTTGATTATTTTTATGATTAGATTAGTTGTGTTCCGTAAGGTACTTTACGTTGAGTATTTTGAACTAAATCAATCATCTTGTGTAGTTATTTAGTTATCACTCCGTAAGTTTTATTATGTTGAGCATCTCTTCGACTTGGTTGGTTATTCGTGATTAACTTAGTCATTTCTCCATAAAAGTTCTTATGTCGAGTGTGGCTAGTTAAATTGACTACTCTTGTAATTAGTTTGGTTGAGTATGGAAATTAGATTAATTGTGAGTTTTTTTGTAATTAATCTAACTGATTTATTAAGTCTCCATAAGTTTACTTGTGTTGAACATATTTAGTCAAATTAATCTTGGTTTGCTTTGGTTAATTTGATTGAATATTTCTTGTTGGATTCCAAATTCACACTTGTATGCAATTTGTTGAGTCTAAAGAGATTCTTCTTTTCTTTTTGAAATTAAGGTCGCTCTTGTTGTTCCTTAGGGAATGACATATTATGGGGGAGAGTTCTTTTGAACTTATGCTTAATTGCCAAATCTTTGTGGGGAGTGCGGCTGTGGAATATTAGAGGGGTTATCTTGCATCTTTACAAACTCATTGATAAATGCATCTAGCTTCGGATTTATGATTGCATCTAAATAAGATGATACACATTTACCTTTGGTCATGAAATGTCTCTTACGGAAATTTCATTAGGATCCCATTCTTGTACCTTTTCCAATTTTATTGACAAAAAGGGGGGAGAATTAATATGTAGTTCACACTACAAATACATATGGTTTTCGGATCATTATGTAAGGGGGAGTGGTTTCCATGTGAGATGGAGTATTGACTAAGGGGGAGTGAAGTATCACCATAGCATTGTTGTTGAAGTTGTGATGCAATTGGACTTTGACGCTGTGTAATAATATTATGACATTGTATAACAATGATTGAGAACCGATGCTTTTCTCATTGTTATATCTACGGATTTTCAACAACGATGATACTAAACTTATAACCTTTGGGATCATTGGACTACTTGGAAGTGACGAAGATTTCGAGTATTGTTGAAGATTAGACATATGGAATAGGATCTACAAAGTTTATTTATATATTTTTTGTATTCCATATGTATTAATAGTTTTTCCATTAAAATTGACAAAGGGGGGGATTGTTAGAGAATTTCTCGGTCGAACTCGCATGCGTTGCTATCTCAAGCATGTTTGTCAATGTTAGTGATTAAAACTATAAAGTCTTAATTTCTAGTCTACTATAGCTAAGGTCTCGGACTAGGATAGAAAGTGTAGTTGATCTCAAAAATGCCATGGCAATCATTATACAAGACGAAGGACTAATCAAGGAACCAGTGGATCTGTATCGACTAAAAGGTATGTGGAAACTAAAATTCTATCTACTTTATCTCCTATCTTGAGACAAAAGTCATATTACTATATAGACTAAGAATATATACATGTGATATTTTGAGCTGAGTATATCTCGCTTATCTATTTCTCGAAATATGTGTTGGTAAAGCTTTCTCTTTAGCCAAGTTCATATTTACCTAGTGACGAAAGTCATGTTATGTTTCAATCACTTTGGAAATTTCTCTGACGAAAAATAGTTTGTGAATAACAACTATATGACGTCCTCTGAGAATGTTTCAATGGTTGAAATGAGAGTTTAGACAATATAACCATTGGGGGATATAAACATTGTTGTGGTAACACATATATGTATAAGTCCTTAGCACTTGAACCGAAGTTTACAAACTTTGTTGATCAAGTGAAACTGGAACTTGAGCAGTCAACCCAATCCGCGAACTCAGTTCGCGAATGTGCGTAGTTCTCGAACCCGAGAATTTCTGCTGGAGTTGTAGCTCATTTTCAGTCCATGAACTGACGGATGTTCTTGAACCCGAGGATTTCTGCTGTAGTTTGTGAACTCCAACCGGTTAACTTGAGTCCGCAAACCTATTCCGCAAACTTGAGTGGTTATGTCTAAAAATGATGTTCGTGAACTTATCTAAATTATCTAAGGAATGCTATTGAAAATTGTGGCTTTATAGTTCATGAATCGATTCGAGTGAATCACATCATTTTTGCTTCAATTGTGTCTTTTGTAGTACATGAGATCTCATAGCAATTGAACAACTCTCTAACTAGTTCATTTGAGTCATTTGAACTAGTTATGGTGAAGAAAAATATGGTTGATATGAAAGTTATCATTTGAATAACCATTTGGTTGACTAATATTGAATTAACAATTGTACACGTTTCAGTACGGTTACAGAAACCCAAATAATCAAATACATGTGTGTATGGAAAGATAAGTTTTCGATCTAACAGTTGAGAGATATTAGCTAGTATCTAATCATGTTTTCATCTAACGGTGAATATTGAATGCTTTGTTACTAAGCTAACATTGATTGAAAACCCTGATTTGAAAGATTATATAAGGGAGAACTCTAGCAATTGGGAAACCTAATCCCCAAACATTCTGTGTGATACTAGTTTGCTAAGCTAGAGTCGATTCTCCTTTAACCTTTGGTTTTCTTCTTCTAAAACCAGGTTAACGACTTAAAGACTTCATTGGGATTGTAAAGCCAGACCGATACTACTTTTATTGTAGTTGTGTGATCTGATCTTGTTGTTTCTATCGTACGAGTACAATTGTAATAATTGGCTTGAGATTTCTATCTTCGATAGGAAAGATATAAAAGTAATCACAAACATTTTCGTCTCATCGTTTGTGATTCCACAATATCTTTTTTCGCTGCGTCGATTAAGACTATTGTGAGGTGATTGATAAAACTGATTTGTTCTTCGGTAATATAAGTCTGGTTTTATTGATTGGTTCCTGTTCACCCTGATTTATCAAAAAAAGGAACAAAACTCATAGGTTTATTCGTAGGAGATGAATTTATCTATCTTGTAGACTTTTTTGTGTGAGACAAATTTGTTTGCTAAAGTCTTCGACTTTGGGTCGTAGTAACTCTTGGTTGTGGGTGAGATCATCTAAGGGAATGATGTGTGCAGTATCCTGCTGGGATCATAGGCGTAGGAGCATAATTGTACCTTGGATCAATGTTAGATTGATTGGGGATCAACTACAGTCCAGACCGAAGTTAATTTGGAGTAGTCTAGTGTCTATAGTGGCTTAATACATTGTATGTTTAATCCGGACTAGGTCCCGGGGTTTTTCTGCATTTGCGGTTTCCTCGTTAACAAAATTCTGGTGTCTGTGTTATTTATTTTCCGCATTATATTTTGTTATACAATTGAAATAATACAGGTTGTGCATTGTTCAATAAATTAGAATATCCGACCTTATTAGTTGTTGATTTAAATTGATTGACACTTGGATATTGGTCTTTGGTACCATCCAAGTTATCTGTCTTTGATTAAGACTCGCGAATTGTATTTGCTTGAGTAAATCAAATTGAGAAATTGAGATAATAACTCCTTGAGATATTTTCTATTGATTGAGTCTAGTTGATTCTCTAGAAAACAACTCGGAGTTGTCCATACAGATTGTTAATCGAAATATTGGGTGAGGTTGTTAGACCCCCGCTTTTTCAAACATGTTAGTCGCGTCATCTGCCATGAAAGTCATCAAAATTTATTTGATATTAATGCAAATTTATATATTTATATGGTTTGATATACTGTATTTGGTTATTATGGTAAATTATCCACCATTATCTACCGGGTTTGGATGTCATGAGTAGTTGGATGGCCACCGGTTAGATTTTACGGGTCAAGCAATCTGCAACCAAAGAAGAACATCGAAGGAGAGAAATCATAAATTGTTATGTGAAAGTTATTATGGATATTAAGAACTTCTCAAGGCATTAGAAGATATGTTCAAATTCAATATGGGTCATTATTTTGAGAGGCAAAGCTACCATGGTTCAATATTTTGTACCTACTTATGCAAACAAAGATTAGTTTTTTTTATGATTATTTGTTTGAAGCAACAAAGCAAGAGTTGTGTCTCTCTTTCCCATATCCCTTCTGGACAAAAGGATTAAAAGAAGTAAGTTTCCCTCATTCATTTTACTACTATTCTGATTTATTTATATATTTGACTTCAATTATAGTTTGAATAGTCTCGCGCTACTAACCTATAATAATGTGGCTCAAAAAAATATGGGAACACATAATGGATGGTGAGTGTTTTATTTTGAAATTGTTGAATGACACCGGGTTCGAGGGATGAAATAATGAGATAGTATTAATCTCAATCTGTGTAGATGAGATACGCCAACCCAACCAGCTGCGACCAAATAGATGCATCCACATGGAGGGATTATGTCATACAGATTTTCCTTTAATTTTTAGCAAATTATACAAAATTAGTTTTATTTTTGCATTGATTTTCTTTACTTTAGATTGTTCCTTGAGCGTGATGACATATATATCTGCAAATGCGGATACTTATGTTTTTTTAGCAGGTTATAAATCTTTCTTATCAGTTTATTTTCAGGTTCCGAACAAAAAGAAAAACTTAGAAACAGATGGCAAAGGAAATTATGTTTACCACTACATTATTGGCAAGAAGAGAGATAAATTGGTAAGTAAGTAAATACAAATGAGTGATTAGTTAATTGTATGGTTTTTCTATTGTTAGCATGTCTCTATTTTTGGTTATGGACCCGATTCGGTTGATATTCAAAAATTTAGTGTAACATGCTCGATATCCAGTTGGAAATTATTCAACTGATCCATGTCTTTGCAGAATAATGTTTCCTCTCATTCACCAATCATCTTAGATGGAGGTCCCTCAATGGGTTTTTAGCCAACTTTCAAGAGCCTTACACTACTTTTTCAAAGGTGAAAGCCTGCACATGATTTTTTTTCTGAAGATACTGCGTACACTACTTTGTCAAAGGTGAAAGCCTGCGTATCTACTATAAGTAAGCTGGAGGTAAATTTCCTGCTTGCTAACCGTTAATGTTTATGAATAATGTACTCTCCAGTGTCACTATATTAATTTCCACTTGCATTAAGGAATGATACTTGTTGTTTTAGCTCAAATTGTAGAGCACATGGTTGGTCGGTTGTCAGCCGACACAAAAATAAATTACACTTTCTTACTACTCAAAATATATAATGAAGCAAGGGCAAGAAAAGATCATTCCCACAGAGAGGACTTAGGTTGTCAATATATTTTAGGTTTCCTATAAATACCAATGGGGGTTTTCTGATTTTTGTAAAGTAAAACAATATAAAAGCAAAACAAAGAAATAAAGCACACAAATCAAAGATGAAAAGATATTGGTTAAGGATTTTGTTTTCATTCACAAACATGCTTTTTAACAATAACTAGAATTGATATTTAATCTCAACTTTTATCAAAAGCCCTAGGATACCTTGATCGCAAGAATATCCCGCAAATATCCTTTTGTCATCAACAAACACATTAAAAGATGCGAGTATGAGTTCTATCTAAGAGAACAACCTAAAGTGTAAAAGCACTAATCAAGTTTAATTCCCTAGATGCATTAAGTTCTATGAAATCAGGCCAATCAAAGCAATTGAACGTGGAAAGCGCACAAATTCAATTTAACAAAGGTCACGATTCACTTATGATTACTAGGATGTATCACTACAAGCAATATTCACAATTATGCTACTTGTATTCAAGGATTATCACTTTTACGTATAATAAACCCTAAACTAACAATAGATATGATTACGAGTTCTACCAATTTGCAACTTGACAAAACAAACAATCAATCATGTTGTAATACATCAATCATACAACTATATTTTTAGAGAATCGTGAACGATAAATATGAGACAAAACTAATATATTGAATCAAAGAATCATGCTTTGTGAAATCCAACTATTCCATAACCAATAATAAAATTAAGTACTCATGCTCAAAGAGTTCATAACAAGAAGAAAGAGAAAGCCTATCATGTTGTAAACCCTAGAAACCAAAGTAGAAGCTAAAGATATATTCCTAGATTAGGTTAAAGTCTTCTCTTTTATATGTTTCTCAATTTCCATAAAGGATACTCCTTCCAAAATTAGGTTTTGTCTTCAAAGTCCATTAGATAGAAATCCACCAAGCCCACAAGTGAGAGAAACCCGTGTAGAAATTTTGTCCCAAAAACGCTTGCCGGAAAACTGGGGTTTTGGCCGGAATCCGTCACTGCTGGTTACCTGGAAAGCATTACCGATCACCTGAGTCAAACTAACGGCATTGTTATCTTTAACTAGTCAACTGAAGTCTTCTAACGGTCAAGGTCTAAGTCATACTCAGTTAGCTGGTCTGAATCTAACTCACTGTGTCTTACTCAACTGAGTTGCAAGGATGGATCGGCCATCCCCGGAAACGAGTCGACTCGCCTGAGCAGAAAAATGGCCAGAGTTTCCTCTGATTTTATGACAATTTGCATGCCAATTTCAGGCCGATTCTTCTCCCTGTAACAACCCTAACATTCATCTAACATTTCAAACACATTTCAGTACTGCTTCGTTCCCTGTACAACACCAGCATCTTCAATTCCTTTATTCCACTCAAACCCATGGAAATCAACACAATTCTTCTTTGAATCATCACAAACCACTCTCCATATTCCATCAAGAAATCAATAGCAACATAATTAGTTGAAGCAACATCACGGACAACCACCTCCTTCTCTGTAATTTCAAACCCTAACTTCCAATTTCTACTTCTGTAGCTTCTTCTTAATAAGAGTGCAACACCAACATCATTCCATCTTCTGCCGTGTTCTTCTTTCCTTGATCAAACCCATCTTCAATTTCTTTGGTCGAACTTAAGAACCAGCAGAACACCACCTTATCTTGACCTCCATCTGTTCACAGATTCAACACCCAATTTCAACAACAACAACCAACTCGATCCACATTAACAAACCCATATCAATTTCAGCATCATCTTCGGCTCGAATTCATTCATATATTATCAAATTCAAACACCCATCGATCTCTTCTCTTATTTCACAGTTCAAACCAATATGATTACCGATTTCAGACCCTAACTCTGAGTTCGTTCATCTTCTTTTCTCACTGCTAAAGCTTTACTGCAACTCTCGATCACTTGCGGCAATGAAATTCAACCATGAATCTTCTTGATTTCAACACATATCTCAATCATGATAGACACATTTTTGTGTCTGAATTGTCCTCGATGTCTCTATTGTTAGTCTCGATTTTTGTACTTATTATGGTGTTTTTATGTTTGTGTAGGTGTTTTCGGAGGAATACACTTGCGTGGAATAAGTTGCTCAAAAAGTGCTATTTTGGACCCCCCGGAGAAATTACTAAAGGCACCCTCAATTTGGATAAGGGGCACCTCAGGGCACCCCAGTTGTTAAAGGCGACCGCCTTTTGGATCAGGGCACTCCATCTTCAACAATTCAAATTTCAGTTTAGGCGGGAAAATATTCACAATTCACACACATTTTCAGTTCGTGATTCAGAGGGGTTATAGTGTGATTCAATGGCTAAAACTTCACGGGAACAATTGACTGAGATATATAGGCGTGGTATGGGCTTCAAAATCATATGGATTTGGTTGGATAATTGGTAATGAAGAAAACAAGGTTACTCGGGTTTGGTTACTCCATCACGAGTTTTGTGTAGTTAGCGTGTGGATTGATAGAGTTTTACTTCTGGTGGAACATGAAAACAATGACCTGAGAGTATGTCGACATCAACAGACGTGTGAAGAGGCGACAAAGGAAAGAAAATTTCTGATATTTTTTTTTTATTTACTGCCGAGATATGGGAAGATTTTACGGAGTATTGAGCGAAGATTCTTGGTCCAAAGGTGTATAAATAGGCTACTAGGGTCGAGTATAAGGGATATGTAGAGTTAGGGGACCAAATAGGGTGAGAAATCAGAGGTTGCATAATTGTTTCTGCTGCTGCACCTCAAGAACACGAAGAACTTTAGACTACAGAAAACCGCCGTTCATGATACAGTAACAACGACAAGGAATAGTGGGTCGTATCGCTACAGCGGAAGCAACAGTTTATATCTATCGTTCTTTGTAACAACCGGATTTGTAACAGAAATAAGTGTTACAAACCCGTTTTATATTGTTTTCCTCCCATTTCATTATTGAGAACACCTTTTTGAGCAATGAAAAATTCCTTTGAGTGTGTTTTCACCATGCGGAGCTAGAACCCATCACTGGGACAATGGAGGAAGCAACTTTTCATGATTGTGGTAAATGAGTTAATTCTTTATATGACTTTTTGCATAGATTTAATTGTTTCATGATTTCTATTAATTATTTGTTATTTTGTCTGATGTCGCATGCTTGGTTTTAATTACTTTTGATGCGTCATGCTTACGACTTACAGATAATATTTTATGAAATCTATTTTTGGCAAAGAATTAGAGTCACAACTTCTTTTGTTTGAGCTATATTGGATAGAGTTAATGACTGAACCACAATAATATGAAAAGTAGTGAAACCCCTGCGTCCTAGTGTCTCTTCATCATGTGACAATATTTGTATATATTTTTATCTTATTTTAGTTTATTAAATCCTAAAATCAATTCCAACGAGTCCGAGTGAACGACAACTCTACTACCACTTTCTACAACATTATTGATTCACATCAATTTTTGGCGCCGCCGACGCGGACTTGTGTATAGATTTGTTTTTAGGCTTTATTTTAATTTTTATTATTTATGTTCTCTTTTACGCCTTTGGTATTTTTTTTTTATTCTTTTCAGATTTGGAGCGAAGCTACAAGGAAATAAAAAGTGTTATAAAAAGAAAGCATCACCAAAGAAGGAAAGAAAAGAGGAGTCCAAGGAGTGAAGAAGATTTTGTACAAATTTATTTGGACTTTATTTCTTTTTATTTTTAGAAAATGTAAATAGGGTTTCATAGTTGTAATTTTTCTTTTTCTTTTTGGACCTTTAATTTTTGGACTTTATTTTTGGACATTAGACATTAATTTTTTTTAAACCCTACGGAAGGGTAGTTTCAAGTATAAACTGCACAGGGAAGGACGGTGATTACGATATCACCTCGGCCCCTCGGGTTCGTACATAACATAGGAGTCGTGGCCCGAGTCGACTTCAACGGTTCATCCCCCGTCTGGAACGGGAGGTAATAATTCTAAACACCCGTGAATCCCCTGTCAGCGGGTTTACTGGATGATTTTGTATGCATATATGTTGAGGTTTTGAAAACGGCTGTTTTAAATTCCTAGTAAAATGCAAGGACTGGCCATACAAGATAAGGGTTCGGATTTCATCACCGTTATCTTCTTGCCCGCCTTAGGAAAACGATACCAAACGCGAACCTAAGCTTAAAATTTGGAATAGAACGAGACCGATAGGGTAACGAGCTTAATAGGAAAGTCGTTCGAAAAATATTGGTTACTCTTTTGAGCATGCTTTGAAGTTCAAGACGGTTTCTGTAAGTTGAATGCGTGAATGCGCCTCCTTGTAATGCGGTGAGGCCTTGGGTATCAAAGTTCCACATAGCTTCCCTCGCCTCTATTCAACTTATTTAAACTCGGATTGATTCCAGAGGGGTTTGATCAGATTGTAACGAATTCCCTTTCGAAGGATTATAAGCTGGTCTAGAAACAATCTAAGTGGAGCCATCATGCTTTTTGTTTGCTAGAAATCAGTAGGTTTGTTGTGGTCGAGTCAACCTTGTTTGTGTTTGTGTAGAATTCCCTTGCAGTTAGGATGTCAAATTGGTATTATAATAGCCATCACAATGAATATGAATATCCAACGGAACAATATGGACATTACTCTTTTTATGACCATAGTGTGAATAGAGGTTGGGAACACAAATCTTTTGAAGGTTATGGGTCATACCATGGTGAGCCCAATTACTATCCACACGTGCATTAGTCTTATGAGCAAGAAGATTATAACACTAGTTCTTCGTCTCTAGAGGATACAATCAAACTATTGAAAAGTAGTCCTTTTTATGATCCTTCTGTTCCTACTCCTTCTTTAGAAGAGTCCCTCAGGAAGTTAACTGAGTCGACACGTAAGTTAGCTGAGATGAATGGTATAGTTATGGACGAAAGAACTACAATGAGCGAAACTTCTTTAGAGGATACCCTCAAGCGGATAGCTGAGACGAACGAAATAATTGCTCGAAATAATCTTAACTTTCAATACAGTGTTTCCAATTATACCCTTGAAAATAAGGATAGTTATTTGCATAATCAAGATGTCGAGGTTATAATTGGTACCACTACCTATTTAGATGAGGTTCAACCATTTTTTTATTATTATAATGATGATTATGATGAGGATAGTGTTGATGAAGAATTTGAAATGAGTAGGCATAGTGATCAGGAATTTGTTACTCCAAATAAGCTTAATAATGATAGTAATATTTCTGGTTCAAATCCAAATAATTTTAATAATTATTCACCTATTCAAAAGGATGAGGATTTGATTAGAGATACCCCCGTTTTAGACGATATAGTATTTCCTTTTGATTACGAAGCTAATGATGGTTTAGAGGAACGAGTATATTTTGAGTCTAGCGATTTAGAAAGAATAGACTTAGAAAAAGAAAATGAACTCGTAGATATGAGTGAGGATGTACCTGACTTAGAAGAATCAATTTACCATTTTCAGGAATCATATGACCTTGAAATTAGGGAAGTTGTGACTAGTCTTTCTAGAGACACTGAAAACTCTAAGTTTGGGGGTGATTATCATTCTCCATGTACTTTAACTCTTAGAAAGGTCCCTAACTTGGGACTTGACATATGTGCCTCAACCATTTTAAAATATTATCTTCATACACTTTTTACTGAACCTAGTTGTGTCCATAAAGAAGTTCAGTTATTAGAAACCCATCCTCTGGTTGATGTGGTTAACCTAGGCTGTGATACCACAATTGACTTTTTTTCCCACCAGAAACCTTCCTTCCAATTGTGGGAACTTATGATTTTCAGATGTGTCGGTTATTAAGTTTTCAGACTAAAACTAATTACTTTAGGATAATAGGGTCGACACATTTGCTTAAGGAAGACCACCTCTTTCATTGTGGTCAGCTGTGTAAGTCAAGTATGATTGACTTAGAGGATACCCAGTTATTCAGGTTATTGTTATGTGCTTCTAAGTTCTTAATTGAGTATTTCCAGACTTTGGAACCTGATCTTAAGGATCCTGCCTTTGAGGAAATCCAGCCGATGAAAGCTTTTTATCTAGACCCTTTTATAGAGACTGAACCCGAACCATAACTAGATTTAGTTGTCTTAAACAAAAAAATAGATAAGGGTGTGTTAGATATCTTCCTCGTCTGTTGCAGTTTCCTCTTCTTGTGGTTAGCACTTTTTGATCCAGATGACCCACAGTTATTCCGGCTACTACTATATGATTCTATGAGGTGACCAATTCTTCCAATGTTTGGCTGAAGACTTTAAACTTAGAAATTCTTGGGAGGTAACCCAATATTATTTCCTTAAATCTTTTGCTTCAAGTGGTAACAGTTTCTCCTTGTTCATATTTTTAATTTTATCTTTAGAACATTGAGGACAATGTTAGATTTAAGTTTGGGGGTGAGGAAGAACTTTTTAGTTGCACTTTTAAAACTTCTAGCGTCACATGGTATCCGGTTAGCTAAGTTTACATACTGTTTCTCACCGAAAAGATAGAAATTGGAATGCTAGGGATAACAACCTATTGAGACATTAGAGAAAAATACATTAAGATCCTTGAAATTCAGGAGAGAACTTGTTCCTTTTAGAGGGTAACCGTGATGGACCTAACCATCCATGATGGAAAGGCAAGTAGGTCAGGAAATGCCAGAAAGACAAAGCAACCTCACAATGTAGTCTTAGTTACTGGATTACGACTCTCTCTCAGTATAAACTTATCATCATCAACAAACGGAGCGAAATCAAAATCTATGAAGAAAGTTGAAGACGTTTAAGGTTTAGAAGCAACAATAGAAAATCAGAATTCAAAATCAAGGGTTACAAGAAGTTATAAGAGCAAGAAAAATCAAACGATATAAGTTGTTGAAGTTCATGATACTAAGACATTACAAGTTGCGAAAATCCAAGTGTTAAATTCTTTTTGTGATGGCCATGTAAATTTTTGTCTTGTCATTACTCTACAAAAAAAAAAATGAAAAATGAAAAAAAAAAAATGAAAAATGAAAAAATATAAAGTTTAAATTTTAAATTTTGTTCAATAAGGCCATAAGGAAATGGAAATCTATAAGGAATTTTCAAGTGAGGAATCGAAGAGAAGAGTTAATTGTCAAGGTTCTACGAGGTTCAAGAGTTTATCATCAACAGTTGAAGCCGAAGAAGACGTTGTTTCTACTGAGCACTATAAGAGAGTCGAAGAAAGATACATTTGGTTGCTTTGTTAGTCCGCTTTTAATCTGGCACAAGATCTTTCTATCATTGATTTAACTCATCACATGTAATTAGTCCAGCTGTGTAGCAGATGTCCCTCTCATTTTTATCTCTCTCCTAATCTTATCCAGTTGTAAATCAGCGGACGCATCTTACAATGTTTATATAGCTGTGTAGTGGATATCTCTTTATCTAGTAGTGTTGCAGATGTGTCTCCCCTTTTCTTCACTCAGCTTTAGAGTTGGCACCTTTAATTTCTCTGGAATTCTAGTCACTTGGAGATAGGTCGAGAATTTTTATGTCCTCATAGCTCTTTGGATACTTGTGACCAATTATAAGTACAGGTTTTGTGGGTACACCTCTAGTAAACCCTCCAAAGACAACACTCCGCCGTTAGGTCCACCTAGCGGTTTAGCAGCTTGCTGCACGTGCTAAGTGTACTCATTTTGTTTTCTAGATTAGATTTGCTCGGGACTAGCAAATAATAAGTTTGGGGGTATTTGATAGACACATTTTTGTGTCTGAATTGTCCTCGATGTCTCTATTGTTAGACTCGATTTTTGTACTTATTATGGTGTTTTTATGTTTGTGTAGGTGTTTTTGGAAGAATACACTTGCGTGGAATAAGTTTCTCAAAAAGTGCTATTTTGGAACCCCGGAGAAATTACTAAAGGCACCCTCAATTTGGATAAGGGGTACCTCAGGGCACCCCAGCTGTTAAAGATGCCCGCCTTTTGGATCAGGGCACTCCATCTTCAATAATTCAAATTTCAGTTTAGGCGGGAAAATATTCACAATTCTCACAGATTTTCAGTTCGTGATTCAGAGGGGTTATAGTGTGATTCAATGGCTAAAACTTCATGGGAACAATTGACTGAGATATACAGGCGTGGTATGGGCTTCAAAGTCATCTGGATTTGGTTGGATAATCGGTAGTGAAGAAAACAAGGTTACTCGGGTTTGGTTACTCCATCACGAGTTCTATGTAGTTGGCGTGTGGATTGATAGAGTTTTACTTCTGGTGGAACATGAAAACAATGACCTGAGAGTATGTTGACATCAGCAGATGTGTGAAGAGGCGACAAAGGAAAGAAAATGTCCGATATATTTTTTTATTTACTGCCGAGATATGGGAAGATTTTCCGGAGTATTGAGCGAAGATTCTTGGTCCAAAGGTGTATAAATAGGCTACTGGGGCCGAGTAGAAGGGATATGGAGAGTTAGGGGACCAAATAGGGTGAGAAATCAGAGGTTGCATAATTGTTTCTACTGCGGCACCTCAAGAACACGAAGAACTTTATACTACAGAAAACCGTCGTTCATGATACAGTAACAACGACAAGGAATAGTGGGTCGTATCGCTACAGCGGAAGCAACAGTTGATATCTATCGTTCTTTGTAACAGCCGGATTTGTAACATAAATAAGTGTTACAAACCCGTTTTATATTGTTTTCCTCCCATTTCATTATTGAGAACACCTTTTTGAGCAATGAAAAATTCCTTTGAGTGTGTTTTCACCATGCGGAGCTAGAACCCATCACTGGGACAATGTAGGAAGCAACTTTTCATGATTGTGGTAAATGAGTTAATTCTTTATATGACTTTTTGCATAGATTTAATTGTTTCATGATTTCTATTAATTATTTGTTATTTTGTCTGATGTCGCATGCTTGGTTTTAATTACTTTTGATGCGTCATGCTTACGACTTACAGATAATGTTTTATGAAATCTATTTTTGGCAAAGAATTAGGGCCACAACTTCTTTTGTTTGAGCTATATTGGATAGAGTTAATAACTGAACCACAATAATATAAAAAGTAGTGAAACCCTGCGTCCTAGTGTCTCTTCATCCTGTGACAATATTTGTATATATGTTTATCTTATTTTAGTTTATTAAATCCTAAAATCAATTCCAACGAGTCCGAGTGAACGACAACTCTACTACCACTTTCTACAACATTATTGATTCACATCAAATCACAGCAGTCGGGTGAAGAGTAAATAGGAAAGAAGAGAATAATGTTTTCTCTTGAGTCTCGACTAGGGTTATAATTCGGGGTGGATTTAGAAACCTGGTCACTTTGGAAAGATCCACCCCATCTGGAAGTCCCTTAACCATAACGGGCTTGTCCTTAGTGCTCCTAAACAAAGTTTCCCCTTAACATTATCTCGGCTCCCAATAGTGTTTGTCTGTGAAACAACAGTTTTGACCTTCTTGCTCAATTTTGGATGATTTCTTCTTCTTTTTCTCCACGTGACTCCAGAGTACCTAATACTCAAAAATACGCATAAAATACATAATTTACAAGAAAAATAGCAAAGAAAGCATAAACTCTAGATAGTAAATACGGTGTATTCTACACCTATCAAATTCCCCCCACACTTAGACTTTGCTAGTCCTCGAGCAAATCAAACTAAACAATTCTAAAACATACATACAATTCCGTGTCGTCGAGGCTACGGTCACTTTTAGCATAAATAACAAGCCTTTGAACCCCTAGGTGTCCCTAGTGGACGAGTTATAGTCTCGTGAAGATTTACAAGAGGTCTACCTACAAAACCTATATTTCCAACTCCAACTACCTGTGAAAAATCTATGAACGAATCCAAAATGGCTATTGGAGGAGGTACCTTGATGCGAATCCAAATTAATATATATAAATTAAGCTCTTCTCAGAAAGTTGAACAAACCACAATACTCGGAATCTGACTAACCACAATCACAATGAAAAGATTAAGAAAATGGATATAGAGGTAGATGTTTGCGAATGTTAACAAGTGATCGTTGTTTCCCATATCTGTCTGAAGGTCACCGCCAAGATGAACCTATGCATCCTATTGGATTGAGCTACTGGTCTGAATTCTAGTGTCAACACACTGGCATATACAAGGGAACCAGTGGTCAACAATCTTAATTCTACATCAACTCAACCGGCATATACAAGGGAACTAGGAGTCGACTTTATTTAACACAATAATAATTTTCTTTTTTTTTTCTTTTTTTTTTGAGACAACATGATTAGATCTTTTGGATCCAAGCGCATGATTCTTGTCAGCAAGTATGTGATAGTTGCCTTGGATCCTGCATTCCACGCTTGTTTAGGCGTCGGAGACGGGGATAACGTTTCACACATACTGCTATCCAAGTGTGATTTTTATTCCGTTTGGTCTAATTGGTCGGTCTTTTTTTCTTTTTTCTTTTTTCTTTTTTTCTTTTTTAGCAACTCAATCACTCTATTTCATCCTAGCAGTAATAACAAGTTGATGTTTAGTGACCCACCAAAGCACTTAGAGAACAATAGATAAATATGGAAAAATAAAAATAGAACGTGATATGGTGATATTCCGAGATATGGTAACAACTATCATATAATTTCTAACACTTGAATAATTCTGTCCCTTTTAGTTAATGGGTTCCTCAACTCCTCCAGCTAAGATGGTTCCATCCATTTAGATTGATAGTGTCATCCTAAAGGCACATATTTCTAGGTTTCGGAGTTTATAAAGCTAATTTTTTTCTATTTTTTTTTTCGAACACAAGGAAAAAATAACAAGGCTAAAAACTCTATATGAGAACACTCCCCCACACTTAAACTTTACATTGTCCTCAATGTAAAATTTAGTCATTCAAAGTAAAGTTCAAGATGGGAAATTCATAACATGATATATATACACAATAAGAAAATAAAATGCATAATACAAACTCATTACTCCAACTCATAGCTATTTCGGAACAATAGAGGATAAACACTAAACAAGCTATTTAGTTGGCATCTAATCCCAACTCAGCCAATATATATACCTCACCGCCAAGAAAAAATTCCATCTACTTAGAAAGACAAGTGTTTATTCTAAATTGTTCAAAAATCTCTAAAAGTTGGAGTTTTGATATGCAAATATCCAAAATAAGAAAATAAAAATAAAAGACTTAAAAATAAAAATAAAAAGATAGAGATAGATACACAAAACCAGTGGGTTGCCTCCCATTAGCGCTTGGTTTAATGTCGTCAGCCCAACTTGCAAGACGAATTCCCCATACACCAATAATCTGAAAAGTTGGGGATCCACCCATAGCACCTGTTTTGTAAACACTAGCTTCACACAAATATTAGTAATATAAAACAGAGACGAAGCTATCAACCGATAAAATTTCCCCCCACACTTGGAAGTGTATAAAGAATATAGAAATCGGGTACTTCCACGGTTTATTGTTCACAAACCTGCATAGTATGAGAATCTAATACTTCTAATGGCGGATATCGAGAAACAAAGTCATCTAACAATGTTTTCGAAGCACATACATTCAAACAAATAAGAGGTAAAGGAGAAGAATCAATATGCAAAGGGTTAGACAAACCTTGCACAATCTCTTGTAGCACAAAATCCTATTTATCCTTGAAAAACTCAAGTGAATTATTCACCTCTTGTATATCATGGTCCTCTATTAAACCTTGCAACCATTCTTCATCCGTTTCTGCCTTAACCAAAATCTCGGCATCAACATCTTCATTAGAATCATTTGCAAGCTCAATTGGGTCTTCCACAATATTGTTCATAACGGTCACATTCTCAACATACTCCTCTTTGTTGTAAGGCACATACTCCATTGCGGATTCAAGTCTGTCCATAAAGAATTTCTTTAGAACACTCATTGCATCATCATCAAGCACTACCTTTTGAATAGGTTCTTGATCGTTATAAAGATCAGTGCTTGAGTAAGATACACTAGTGTCATCATATTCCTTTTCAACTTCACTTTGATCGCATAAAGACTCCATTGTACACTCCTCGGGGATGTCACCATAAATTGGTTCAAGCGATGTACTTTCATAGTCATCGTCACTATCATAGTTGACATAAGATTGGCTACCACTTCCCAAAGATTGGTCTTTCGCAGAATTTTGCATGTCCTCTTTGCATTCTTCAATGCCTTGTCTTCATTTGGAAACACCTTTTTGAAGCTCTTGGAGTGATTCATTCAAATTTTGAAAATAGGTTTCCATTTGTTGGTAAAGCTCATTCGACAAAGAAAAGGTAGAATTACTTACTTCAGTATTGCTAGGCCAATTATCTTCCCTTTGAATGGGTGAATGATCATAACTACGATCACAAATTGGGCCAAACATACTATGAGCACTTTCGGTCGATGAAATTGGTTCCACGCTTGGTTGTCTAACTGACTCCATGATGGCCCTAAATCGTTTCATTTCATCTACCAAACTCGAAGAAATATTAAGAGAAGCACAAGTATCATCCCCTCTTTGTGGTTGCTCACTTACATAACCACCATAAGAAGGATGGAATGTATGAGAGTAACTAAAAGGGTACGTGGAGTATTGACCATAACCAAAGGATTGGTTTTGATTGTGCTCCCCATAAGGGTGATAGTTGTCATATTGTTGTTGAGGTTGATAACCGTACCCATTGTTCCAATATGCTCCGTCCATAGAAATTGGTACCTGAAACAAGAGTTCTCAAACCAAGGTTAAAAACCAGAAAATAAGAAAAACAAAAATAAGAAACAAAACTAAAAACAAAAATAAGAAACGAAAAACAAGTGACAACCGCTGCTTCCCCGGAAGCGGCGCCAAAATTTGGTCGGTTGTCAGCCGACACAAAAATAAATTACACTTTCTTACTACTCAAAATATATAATGAAGCAAGGGCAAGAAAAGATCGTTCCCACAGAGAGGACTTAGGTTGTCAATATATTTTCGGTTTCCTATAAATACCAATGGGGGTTTTCTGATTTTTGTAAAGTAAAACAATATAAAAGCAAAACAAAGAAATAAAGCACACAAATCAAAGATGAAAATATATTGGTTAAGGATTTTGTTTTCATTCACAAACATGGTTTTTAACAATAACTAAAATTGATATTTAATCTCAACTTTTATCAAAAGCCCTAGGATACCTTGATCGCAAGAATATCTCGCAAATCTCCTTTTGTCATCAACAAACACATTAAAAGATGCGAGTATGAGTTCTATCTAAGAGAACAACCTAACGTGTAAAAGCACTAATCAAGTTTAATTACCTAGATGCATTAAGTTCTATGAAATCAGGCCAATCAAAGCAATTGAACGTGGAAAGCGCACTAATTCAATTTAACAAAGGTCACGATTCACTTGTGATTACTAGGATGTATCACTACAAGCAATATTCACAATTATGCTACTTGTATTCAAGGATTATCACTTTTACGTATAATAAACCCTAAACTAACAATAGCTATGATTACGAGTTCTACCAATTTGCAACTTGACAAAACAAACAATCAATCATGTTGTAATACGTCAATCATACAACTATATTTTCAGAGAATCGTGAACGATAAATATGAGACAAAACTAATATATTGAATCAAAGAATCATGCTTTGTGAAATCCAACTATTCCATAACCAATAATAAAATTAAGTACTCATGCTCAAGGAGTTCATAACAAGAAGAAAGAGAAAGCCTATCATGTTGTAAACCCTAGAAACCAAAGTAGAAGCTAAAGATATATTCCTATATTAGGTTAAAGTCTTCTCTTTTATATGTTTCTCAATTTCCATAAAGGATACTCCTTCCAAAATTAGGTTTTGTCTTCAAAGTCCATTAGATAGAAATCCACCAAGCCCACAAGTGAGAGAAACCCGTGTAGAAATTTTGTCCCAAAAACGCTTGCCGGAAAACTGGGGTTTTGGCCGGAATCCGTCACTACCGGTTACCTGGAAAGCATTACCGATCACCTGAGTCAAACTAACGACACTGTTATCTTTAACTAGTCAACTGAAGTCTTCTAACGGTCAAGGTCTGAGTCATACTCAGTCAGCTGGTCTGAATCTAACTCACCGTGTCTTACTCAACTGGGTTGCAAGGATGGATCGGCCATCGCCGGCAACGAGTCGACTCGCCTGAGCATAAAAATGGCCAGAGTTTCCTCTGATTTCACGACAATTTGCAGGCCAATTTCAGGCCGATTCTTCTCCCTGTAACAACCCTAACATTCATCTAACATTTCAAACACATTTCAGTACTGCTTCGTTCCCTGTACAGCACCAACATCTTCAATTCCTTTCTTCCACTCAAACCCATGGAAATCAACACAATTCTTCTTTGAATCATCACAACCCACTCTCCATATTCCATCAAGAAATCAATAGCAGCATGATTAGTTGAAGCAACATCACGGACAACCACCTCCTTCTCTGTGATTTCAAACCCTAACTTCCAATTTCTACTTATGTAGCTTCTTCTTAATAAGAGTGCAACACCAACATCATTCCATCTTCTGTCGTGTTCTTCTTTCCTTGATCAAACCCATCTTCAATTTCTTTGGTCGAACTTAAGAACCAGCAGAACACCACCTTATCTTGACCTCCATCTGTTCACAGATTCAACACCCAATTTCGACAGCTACAACCAACTCGATCCACATACACAAACCCATATCAATTTCAGCATCATCTTCAGCTCAAATTCATTTGTATATTATCAGATTCAACCACCCATCGATCTCTTCTCTTATTTCACAGTTCAAACCAATATGATTACCGATTTCAGACCCTAAATCTGAGTTCGTTCATCTTCTTTTCTCACTACTAAAGCTTTACTGCAACTCTCGATCACTTGCGGCAATTAAATTCAACCATGAATATCCTTGATTTCAACACAACTCTCAATCACAGCAACCGGGTGAAGAGTAAATAGGAAATAAGAGAATAATGTTTTCTCTTGAGTCTCGACTAGGGTTATAATTCGGGGTGGATTTAGACACCCGGTCACTTTGGAAAGATCCACCCCATCTGGCAGTCTCTTAACCATAACGGGCTTGTCCTTAGTGCTCCTAAACAAAGTTGCCCCTTAACATTATCTCGGCTCCCAATAGTGTTTGCATGTGAAACAACAGTTTTGACCTTCTTGCTCAATTTCGGATGATTTCTTCTTCTTTTTCTCCACGTGACTCCAGAGTACCTAATACTCAAAAATACGCGTAAAATACATAATTTACAAGAAAAATAGCAACAAAAGCATAAACTCTAGATAGTAAATACGGTGTATTCTACACCTATCAATGGTTCTCAAGCATGTCGTTGTGGGTTCAACTCCCACAGATGGCACCTTTATTAGAGTATGGTAAAACTTTTCATATTTTTGATAACAATATTGGCATCTAACATATCCATAGAAAAGGATAATTCTCATCATTGCTCAACATCTATCTTGGGTGTTATATTTATGAAATTCAATCTTTTAAAGAAACGGCAAAGCTACAGATAACAGGTAAGTTTTTCCACTTCTTATTTTCTTTGCATTTTTTCTTCTCTTGGGGAGGGCAGAAGCCGTGCAACATCAAATAAAAAATTTCTCAAGAATGAGAACATGCTCAAAACACAGACCGCAAGAGATAGGATTTGTAAAGAACGAACCACATTTAAAATTCCAGAATTAACTACTGCAGTGCAGTTATATTTTGTTATTTTCTAAGTTATCTAATTATGTTTTAATGTTTATGCTATGATATCTATTATTCTGAATCAGTGTGATGTTGTTAGGAAATTTCACATTGGATAATATAAATAGAGTAAAATTTATGTAGTGGTTGTAATTTCGTTCACCTAAACCCTAATCAGTGTGATGTTGTTAGTGAATTATATTATGTTCTACAATTTACATGAGGAGATTATGGTGGTGTTTGATAAAGCCGACTTATATGTGATGTTCACTCGGGTTGGAATCGTTGCAGCCCTATCGTGGCCTTGCATTTAGTTAGTATGTTTTTATTTTATTTATGCATAATTGCATTTTGTTCCAGCTCTTTGAACTAAACTACTTGGTAAGATGCACCCAAAAGATCCAACTGATAGTTTAGAATGGATTCAATTGTGGCTTTTCCTTTCATAAATCAAAAATGCATCGGGATGGGGGAGAGGCTGAGCCGAGCCACACCTAATCAAAATTCCTAAGCGACGGGCGAGGCAGAGCCGAGCCATACCAAATAAAAAATCCTAAGTGACGGGGCGAGGCGGAACCGAGCCACCCAAAATTAAAAATGCACTACGGGGAGGGACGAAGCCCCACGACACCAAGTAAAAAATGCACGACGGGGCGAGGCGAAGCTGAGCCACACCAAATCAAATCGGGGCGAGGCGAAGCCGAGCTTTACCAAATCAAAAATATGGTTAAAAGAAAAAGATGCCCGATGCGCAGTAGACATGGACTAAATGATGGTGGATGGTTTTGGAGTCCGCCCGGTGCGTAGCACGGGCACAAAATCTAGTTAAAAATTCAAAATAGTAAATAGTAAACAAATAATAAAGGCTGCTACACTTACCGACAATTTCTATACCAAAATGTCCCGACAGAGAAATGGGCGGACGAGATCAAGGCTCTCGACACTTGGATTGGTTATGGGCATATGTGGCTCCCATTTCTTGTTACATGCAGGAGAAAATTCGGGAAGATTGATTCGGCCAATCTATCGTTTCCGCTCAACCAAGGGTAAATATTTCATGGTCATAGAAAGGAGCCAAGTAATCATGCATGCACTGAGGTATTTCATCAGGGACGGAACCATAAATTTTCATAGGGTAGGGCTGCAATATTACTAATTTCTAATGCGGCCGAAGGGCGTGGCAAATTTTTTTGAACAATTTGCATGATTGATGATTAACCGGAAAACGGCTATAAAATACTAGAATACGAAAAATTAATAGTCACTAGATTTTGTGCCCGTGCTACGCACCGGGTATCTTTTTTCTTAACCAAATATTACCGGGTGTGATGTGGCTTCTCCTTGTCCGGTCATGTATTTTTTATTTGGTGTTAAATTTTTTTATTTGGTGTGGCTCGGCTTCGCCTCGTCCCCTCGTGTATTTTGATGTGGCGCTTCACCTCGCCCCGTCCCTAAGAATTTTTGATTAGGCATGGCTCGGCTTTGCCTCGCCCCGCCGTGTATTTTTGATTTGGTGTTGAATTTTTGATTAAGTGTGGCTCGGCTTCGCCTCGCCCCGTCTCTTAGGATTTTTAATTTGGTGTAGCTTGACTTCGTATGTTCCTGCAACAACATTGGATTTAGAGAAATATAATTACTGCTTAGAAAATGTGTTACTACCAAACCCAATGATCAACCCAAAATTTTAAATTCGAAGAAGCTCAAATACTAACCATTTTAGATCAACCCAGTGATTTGAAAATTTCAAAAGTTACATAAAATTGAAAAGTGCAATCCTATTAATTTTGTTGGCTACCTTTCATTATTATCAGTTGTTATTGGGTCATAACCAAGAACTTAAATCGTGCAGCTAATCTTCAAATTTACAGTATTGAAGTTGACATCTAAATCCAATTTTCAATCTTTTGGTTGTCTAAAATCTTAATAATTTCACAAAACACAACTTTCTTGTACAGATTAAGATTAATACCATACCTAATGCAGTATTATTATCTCCCCCTGTCGGAATGCTCTAGTATATGAAAGTTTATATAAACTGCAACATAATCCGTTTCTCCTTCCTCTCTCATAATTGTTCTCATGATGATTTTCTTCCGTCCCTTGTATATCAAGACTTTCTTTACCACTAATAAGAAAAGGAAGCACCCAATTGGTATTCCTTCCATATACCGGAGAAGTACAACCATCCATGAAAAAAAGTGGTATACACTATACTGTATACATATCAAAGAGAGGGATGTAAATGTATCCAGTTAGTTCCATGTTTATAAATACCAATCCACTTCACATTAACAGTAAAATAAAAGCTATTGTTTCAAGATTTAACCTTCGCTGTCAAGTACGAAAAGGCACAACTCAGCCTTCCTTTGCTTATTTGCTGGTCGACAACAACAACAAACTCAGTCACTTCGGCTGCAGAAGTTCGCCTTTTAGTTGCAAAATGAGATGTTTTTCAATTATTTCTAAAAAAGATAAGTTCAACCAATTTTCGTTACCTCAAGTCTTCTCCTTTCAAGATGGCTTTGCATCATGGCCTTTTATTGAGTACGTATGTCCTGCAACCCAACAGAAATGGACAAACACAATCAGAAATAATTTTTTGATGCAAGTACATACAAAGAACTGAAGATCCCTTGAACATTTTAGAAAAATAGATAGAACTATATAAGTTGTCCAATCTAGAGTCTGACTACGATAAGATACCCAGAACCCTAAAGTTTTCCAAGGCATCGGTAGCATTCTCCTAAAGTTCAGCATAACCAATTGCTTTGCCTCGACCATCATGCATGGATATAAAAATGGCATCAGGTATGGATATAAAAATGGCATTAGGTTTGTTTATGTTGAATGGAAGCTATTTTGCTGCTCCAAATACCATTGCTAGGCTAGAGAGCATAATAGTGATGGTTTAAGAATCTTTAATTTTTATCAAAGTGCCACATCAATGACAATGGAATCATAATAAGAAACCATGGCGGCATGACAACAGTAAAGAGATAGGACTTAACTGCGAGTAGATAATAGTATATAACTTACCAATACTTAGGGGGAAAACCCTTTCCCGGTCTCTCCTAACAGTAACTTGTGCATGGAGACGACGTGAGACCAACACTAATCAGGAGTAATAATTTGAGCAAGAAGCCAAAAAAAGAGTAAGCATTTTCATTGAGTTAATTTAGTAATCAAAAGTGCACTACAGCACAAAACATTACAAATTCATTCTTCACTACCAAGTATAAAGCAAATTGACTACATATAACAAAGGATGCAAAGACATTTATAGCACGTACATATCTACTACGTTTGTAGGCATCACAGAGACAGAGCAGTATATGTACCGGTAACAGTTCCAATTACCAATGAGGCAACAACAGTAGCGATTCCATCCATCATCAGAACTATGCAGAAATGCACAATTATGATGAAAGTTATTTCAGTGTAACTCATGGAGATGATTGCAATCACTGGGTTCCCAAGATTCGGAGGAATGATTATTTTTCTTCTCCTGCAAGGTCTCATGTTCTTAATTCCTATTCAATATGTATATTAATATATCTATTACCAATAACTACTGATGTCGTTAAAAAAAACGAAAACAATGCCCTGAATAAACACACAAATAATGATTTCTGAGCTTATGCTCAATCCTTTTTTACCTGGAACCAATGAATCGGTGCCTTCACGAATCTTGAAGGGAGCTCCCTGTAAATAGGACCTATCAATACGGTGACCTGATTCCTTATAACCAATGTGGTGAAACAAAATTTAAATCAAAATGTTACCTTAGTGTACATTAAAGTAGTGCACCAAAAACAACATGTTCATGTTTAGTTTATTCTCCTTCATCTGCCACTAAATCACTATTAATAATCCGAAATACATAAGAGTACTGTTGTTTTGCATAAAAGAGCAGTTTACCATTAGCATATTTGTAATCAATCCATTACCTTAAATCCATAGAGATAAAAACCCTTTGGCCACGATTTTGGGAATTTCCAATTAAATTACTAATCTGCAAATCAAATTATTCAAATCATTAAAAAATAAGGAAAACCCAATGAAAATCTACCCCTAACCAAAAGCTCAAAGCCGAGAGGGGAACACAATACCCGAGTGTGATAACTTTGTTACTCTCATTTCAAATAGATAATCATTGTCACTCTCTGCAATCAATAAGTTCAAACAGATGATTAGAATTTGATAATAAGGCTCATGGAGACAAACATTATAAGTACTGTATACGGATTGCACGGGAACCTCTTTTAACTTGCAAATGGTGTCATGAGACAACAACTTGGGTTAGTTACCATGGGTCCATGCCTCAAATGAACAATAGTATAGTCTATGGAAACAAAACTGGTACCTACTCTATGGCTTGTATGGCTATCAAAACCTGCTATAATGGACCTATTTCAGTGTACATATTTCAGTGTATCTGTATATATTTCAGTGTTTGTGCTTCAGAAACAAACCTGTTCAATCTTCACTTGCTTAATTCATATTTTGATCTTCAATCACCCGTAACCTAGTGCTTCCCGCAGTTGAATACAATCTTCTGTTCCTGCAATAATCAAAAATCAAAACTTGCTGACTATTAAGAAACTGATCATACTGATAGGGTAAAAACAGATAATCTAAAAAAAAAAAAAAAAAAACCTAAACACTAAATTAAATCTGTTTGCAACTCCTGTATCAAAAACCAAAGCTTTCCTTCAATGGACGAATCCCTACAACACAAAAGAGAAAGTAGCACTTCATCATAGATTCAAGTAATACAAAAAACAGTATAAAAAGAGAATCAAAAAGAAAACCTAAAAATCAAATGAGAAACCCTAAACCCTAAATTGAATCTGTTTGAAACCCCTGTATCAAAAATCCAAGCTTTCCTTCAATGGACGAATCCCTACAACACAAAAGAGAAAGTAGCACTTCATCATAGATTCAAGTAATACAAAAAACAATATAAAGAGAGAATCAAAATAGAAAACCTAAAAATCAAATGAGAAAACCCTTAAAATCCTTTGGCATGATTTTGCAATTAAAGATTAGGTTTTTTTTGTTTTGTTTGTGAGTTCTGTAACATCTCATCTGCACGTAGAATCTCTTTGAGTAAAATAGAAAGCCTATTGATCCTTGCAAGTTTGTGTTTTTCTTGATCAAGTTTAGGGTTCTACTTTGGCTGCGTTTTCTCTCTTTGGCGTCAAAGAGAAAGTCTTTTTTTTTTTTCTCTCCGACGTTTTTTCCTTTTTTTTCTCCGGTATTTCACTCGTTTTTTTTGGGACCAAAACAGTTTTTTAGTGTTACATTCATTAGATTTGAGGAAAAGTGGAATAGAGAATTTTTAAGGAGGCGGTGACGCACACCCAAAAGTGGGTATTCTCACCGCGCAACGTGGAGCCTTATATGATTTAGGAGTTTAAAGGAGTAGATCGGAGAAAAAAATTATGGTTAATGGAAGAAAATTGGAAAAATAAACTGAAGTTAGAACAAACGAATATTTATTTTTGCTTTAAACTTGTTAATGGGTTAAAAAGTTAGCTGGGCTAACACTATATTCATTAATATAGAAGTGGGCTCGGCACAATATTTATATATTTTTCTATGTAATAAACTTTTGGGCCAAAAGTAGGGACGGGCTATATCCCGGGTTAGCACCTTGCTAGGCCCGTCCCAGTATTTCATTTTATCATAGAAATGAGAGATATTTTAGAATTATTTTTTGGGGACTACTCAAAAAATGGGGGGACTACTCTTAAATTTTAGGGGTGGATATTGGAAGTAATATTGAGTCACCCCTTATCAAATTTTTTTAATGCCAAACTTGCCCTTGGTAATAAAATTAGTTAGGGTATTAATTAGTGAGTTAATTAATGATTAGTGAGATTAAATTAATAATTTGATTTTTTTCAAAAGAAGAATTATTGAGAAGGAGAAGAAGAAGATGAAAATGATAATGAAGATGAGGGTTTTGGAAGAAAAAAAGTTAGACCTTTTTCTTTAAGAGCCACAACAAGAGTATGATGTTTTGGGTACTCATGGATACTTCAAATTTAGTTAATGGTGCTTGAATTGGTCAAAACATTCCTAAAAATGAACAATTTACAAATTGATTTCCGTTTGGTTTACAAAGTTCGGCTACAACATTTGAAGAACAGGTAGCCGAACTCATATGCAAGTGTAATTTGGCTAATGTTTCTAAAAACACAGGTAGCCGAACTTAGCTTTAATGGAGTTTTTGTTTCATAGAAAGGTTCAGTTAGGAAAAAAAAAATTACGACATAACCAAACTAACAGTTCGGCTGGGGAAAAAAATGAAAAAAATTGCGACATAACCGAACTAACCGAACTCAATATATAGGTTTTCAGAGAAAAGTTTGGTTAGGAGAAAAAAAAAACGACTTCGGTTAGGATTTTTTTTTTTGCGACATTTAGTTCGGTTAGGATAAAAAAATTGCGACGGAAGGTTAGGAAAAAAATTTACGACGTAACTGAACTTTTCTTTGAAAGAAAAACCTCCATTAAAAGTTGAGTTCGACTAGTTCGACAAAGTTTTCCACATAATTCCTAGCTGAACTTCTCTCTGCAACTTACATTTTAAACTCATTTTAATGATTACTTCTCGTTTTTGCAACAAAAAACGAATGACAAGTAATGGGTTTGTTATAATTTTGATTTTGTTTTATTAATGATTTAAATTAAGTTATATATAGAGATGGTTGTGGTGGTGGTTCGAGGTGGTTGGTGGTGGTAAGCGGCGGGGGTGATGGGAGGAGGTGGTTATATATATATAGGTGGTGGTGATGGGAGGAGCAGGTAATATATATAGGTTAAGGGTAGGTTAGGTTAGGTTAGTCATTTCCACATTTTAGGACACCTCTTATCATTATAGGGTGGACATTTCTATCACAAAGTAGTCCCCATCTTTTTTGAGTAGTCCCGAAAAATGATTCAATATTTTATTGTCATAGAAAGGAGCAAGTAATCGTGCATGCACTGAGGTAAGTGTTTAAATGCTTATCACCAAATGAGCCAAATGACACTAACTTAAACAAGGAATCCGGATTTGGTTGCTCCTGTGGTGGCAGATGCTTAAGTAGTTCGTACGAATACATCCATAAGTTAGAATTTTAAAAACAGATCTCTTGGAAAATATAATAGGATAAATTAAAGACGTTCACTTGCTGAATTCTTAGAATTTTAACAAACAGCCAAACTAGCATCACATGGTGACTACAATGATGATCCTCTCCTCTATTCCAGACCCTTATCCATATTATTATATATATATTGACAATACATCAAATGATCGAATGATCAATACCAAACGTTCTGAGTCTACATCAAATGATTGTCTCACACAAATCATGTAAGATGTTTCAAGGAAATTTCCTCATGATCACCTTTTGACTTTATATTTAGTTTCCAACAAATAAATTGTTTCCAACTAAACTCGTCAAGAATAATGATGAACATAGCTAAAGCAAAAAGTTTCCAACACATTTCAAGAAATATATAAGCGAGTTAATCTTGGATCAAAATATCAAATGTGTATAATATTTAAAAAGTCTATATAGCTATACGACGTAGTCTCATTAGGAGATAAAATAGAATAGACTTCTGAGTGATGGATAAGTTTTAGTCTCCACATACCTTTTGTTGATGAAGTTCCTCCAAGATCTCCTCAGTAGATCTTCATCTTCAATCGATGAACGTCGTGGAGTCTAAAGCTCAACTACACATTCTATCCTAATCCGATACTTAGCGTTATAAGTAGACTAGAAATCAAGACTTATAGTTTTGATCACCTAAACTTGACAAACAAGCTTGAGATAGCAACGCTTGCGAGTTCGACCGAGAAGTTCTCTAACATATTAGGAATCTCCACCATAGGTTTAGTAGCTTCATGAGAACTCAGAGTATGAGATTATTGTAAAGAACGAGTAACAGTAGCAACTAAGGCATCAATCTTTTGATCTTTGAGCTCCCTGACTAAAGTAGAATATTGAAATGGCCACAATACTTTAGTATAACCTTCATGAACAAAAGTATAAGTATTCTCATAGCAGTTATGAACAGCATGAACGTCATACTTCCATGGTATTCCAAAAATTAAGCTCGCATCATTCATGTTAATCACATCATAAAGAGCATAATCTTTATCTCCTGGGAATGAAAATTTAATCAAACATTGATGACAAAAATTTTGTGTAGAAGAAATGTTTATCCAAGCAACTGAGTATGGATTTGGATGAAGAGTAATTGGTAATCCAAGATTCTCAACTAACTTTGTAGATACATAATTTTTTGTACTCCCGCTATCAATGATCATGCTACAAAAGTTTCATTCAATGACACAATGAGACTTGAAGATACTATATATTTGTGAAAGACATGGTTCAGTGATTAGTATTGGTCGAATAACACCAAGAAAATCTGCATCATAAGACTCATGCTCATGTAAATAGTTGAGTTCATCATCCCATAGAACATCCTCTTCTTGTGTTTCTTCTTGAGTTTCATTAATATAATCATGAAACTTTCGGTAGTCACTAGAAGTATGGACAGTTTGGTTGCATTTATTATATTTTTCTCCTATAAACTTGGAATAAGGATTAGTAGGTTTAGGTAATGGAGGAAACTGTTTCTGATATTTATTACTTCTAGTATTTGGAGTAACATATCTTTGGTGTGTAATCTGAGTTGGCTTAGCAGACGGAATATTCACTAGTGGTGAATTGTATGCATGAAGATATGTTTGGTTGGAAATAAAATTGGTTGCTTGTGGTTGTTGAATGGGTCGACCGAAACTTCTTTCTTGGTTTAATAATTACCATCTTGGTTACCATAATAAGAATTATGTGGTTTTGCAGTTCTGTTATAACTTTGATAACGATTTTGTCATATGGAGATGTTTGACTGGAAGTGTTAAGTACGCGCCTCTCTATCTTGATAGCTTGTTGAATAGCCTCAACCATCGTATGTACGGATTGAGTCATTCCTTGATGAATAAGTCTGTTTAAACCTTCCGTAAAACGTGCAACTAACTGTTCTTCAGATTCATTCAATTGGTTACGTGTAACTAAACTGTAAAATTTAGCTACATATTCTTCAACAAATCTAGCTCCTTGTCTTCAATTTTGAAGCTTGACAGATAGTTGTTGTCTAAAATATCTAGGTAAAAACTTATCTCTTATTAGATTTCTCATTATATTCCACGTACGTATAAAGCTTACCATACTTAATTCTATATATCTTCACAGAGTTTTTCCCACCAAGGTGGAGCTCCAACTTTAAGTTTATATGCTACCAGTTTCACTTTAGAAGAATCAGGTACTTCCATGAAGTTGAAAAACGATTCTACTTTGTAAAACAAATCCATCAAATCTCCAGTTTTTAAACCTCCATCAAAGTTGGGTATATCAGCTTTCAATTTAAAGTTCCACAAGGATTCATACTAGATTTTAATCTTTTATCTTCTATCCACCTTTTTTCTTGGTCTTCTTCTGCTTTGTCCTCTTCATCGCTGTCGAGATTCACAGTTGCAGGTTTTTTAAAAGGACTGTTAATAAAACTTTCAAATTACTCTTTGTGATCAAATTTTTGTTTAACTTGCTCGGGAATATCAGTATTTTCAAAGAAAGATATTTTCTTAAAGATATTTGTTTCATCTTCTTTCTTTTCTTCTTCTTCAAACAATCCAGGCATCTCTTTATCATCCATTCCTACATGTTTGGCTATCATGTAACATGCATATATTTTTAACTTCTTCTCGAAATCGTTAAACCTTCCAAGCTTCTTTTCAAAATTATCTGTAATAGTTTTGATACTTTTTTCAAATTTGGTTTCAATATTTGTAATAGAATTCTTAAGCTCAACCAGATCAGCTTTTTTAAGTGTTTGATCAGCCATTGAAACTTTCTGAAGAAGAAAACTAAAAGTTGATGAGAAAAAAATTTAGGGTTTTGAGTTTGCGGAATTGGTTTAAGGATATAAGAATCTAAAAACGTTGGTTGTGGCACCAACTAATGTAGCAAAGATAAGGTTAAAGCAAACTAGTTGTTGGAGATGCGAAGAGAGTTTAAGTTTCGTCAGAAACTTAATAAAATCTGATTCTAGGATCAAGACTTTAGTGTTGTACTTTGATAATAATAATAATATTGATAATAAGATGTGTTCTCAAATAAGAAGACGTAGCCTTTATAAAGACTTGGATGGACCGACTAAAAAAAAGGAATTCGACCTAAACTAGGAAAGTAAATACTTGAATAACAAGTAAACTAAAATAGAGTACGTAAAGGATCAATAGTTATAGTTGATACGGATGAAAGGGATCAACGATCAATGTTGATACCAAAACAATGGATCAACTCGGAGAGTTGATACATAGAAAGATGTACTACATCATAAATAAATAGTAAAGTTTCACAGAAAAATACGCCCAAATTATAGACTTCTCAGATTCATGCATCGTGTTTTCTCCAAAGTAGTGTACAGTCCAATAGCTGCATAACCGCTAATTGTGTTGTTGTGCCTCTATTTATAATTAGTATTAGTAGTGTACATTTCAATAGCCTCACAACACAACGCCTCGATCTATAATTAGTACACGCCAGCCAAGGGTGAATATTTCATTGTTATAGAAAGGAGCTAAGTAATCGTGCATGCATGCACTGATATTTCATTGTCATAGAGGAGCAGGCAATCATGCACGCACTGAGATATATTAGTGTCATAGGAAGGAGCAAGTAATCGTGCATGCACTGAGGTAAGTGTTTTAATGCTTATCACCAATAAACAACTTTGAGCCAAATGACACTAACTTAAACAAGGAATCCGGATTTGGTTGCTCCTGTGGTGGCAGATGCTTAAGTAGTTCGTATGAATACATCCATAAGTTAGAATTTTAAAAGAGATATTTTGTAAAAAGGTCGCATCTTTTTGGTTATATTAGGGTCTGGGTCGTTAAACACGCAGTTGATGTGTTTGGGTCGTAGACTGAAGTTGACCGTTTGACTATATTACTAAAATGCCCTTCTAAAATAGTAAAATGACATTATATCTCGACCCCGTTAAACACATAACAAAGCCACACAAACATTTCATCGAACATGTTCATTGCATTTTCAGACAAATCTTCTTTCACCGTAGATTGTGGAAGAACAAACAGAAAATATCCAATTAGAAACGAAACCCCAACTGAATAATGGAGTAATACTCTGTCGCCAAGTAGTAGTGGAAGAAATAATAGTCTTCTAAGCTCACTTGAACGTGAGTTTTGGAATTAATAGTCTTCCAATTGCAACCTCAGTTAAAGCCTCATTTTGCTGATGAGTTGTTTGTTGATGGTCCTCTATGCGGCTACAGGAAATAGTGATTCAAAGGGGAATTATTGATGATAATTTACTTACTTCAAAACGGACTGATGTTTTTTAATAAAGTGGTGACAGTGGCTATGGTATTGGCGATGCCAACGAAGATGATGGGACTTTGAAAGGTGGAGAAGAATGAGAGTTCACTGGATATCTCATGTTACTCGGCAAAGCGAAAAAGAAAAAGAAGAAGATGTGAAAAGGACGACAAAGCTAAATATATTGACGATACTTAACGAGAAATGATAGATGCACCGACGGATTTCTCCTGCAACCTCGGTGCTCTCTCACAGTTTTCTCGGACCTGCCACAAATAAGTGGCCCCCTGCTAAACTTTCTTGGTGGTGGGGTCTGCAGTTTTGTGAGACAGCACCGAGGTTGCGGGAGAAATCCCTCGGTGCATCTATCAACGCTGATACTTAACTGTAAAATTGTGTCAACGCTAATCACTAATGGTCGATGTGTTTGACAAATTAAAAAAAAAGTCCGTTAACAAATTACTAACGGTTTTTGGTTAGTCTACGACCCTAACACATCAACTGTATGTTTTACGACCCAGACCCTGATATATCCAAAAAGATATGACCCTTTTACAAAATATCTCATTTTAAAAACAGGATAATAGGATAAATTAAAGAATTTTAACAAACAGCCAAACTAGCATCACATGGTGACTACAATGATGATCCTCTCCTATATTCCAGACCCTTATCCATATTACTATATATATTGACAATACATGCTAACCATCTGTCGTGCTAGCTCGGCGGAGCTAGACTTCCATCAGCTTTTCTAGCGTTTATGTGGAGTACTGTTCTTAAAGTATTGGTAATTGTCGTCATATATAAAACGGAAGTTCACGAAGGAAAAGCTTATCGAATCAAGTTCAATTTCGTGAATGCTGTCAGAACCAGATGATGCAAATTGCAACAAGAACAACTTCTTGAAGAGCTCTTATTAGTGCACCCCTCAAAGCCCTGTGACGAACGCGAACTTTGTTGTGTCATAGAAAGACCCGTCAAACACTGTCGACAATATAACGATAGACGATGCCAACTTGCAGTAGGCGATGCTCATTTTCTGTTAAGATGAGTAGCAGTAACGAAAGTGGTTGCCATGGTTCTCTGCATGGGGTATCATTAATTATGCTTTTGGTACCCAACGATAAAACGAAATTCATAATGTGATCTCCCCTTTTCGTATTACGTGTACGTAAAAAAACCATTCATTTATTTGAGTCCTGATTCACTTCACCTTCACTGCTATATTTCTAACTACATGCAGACAAACCAGCAATCACATCACATGGGTCACGACTACACCGACGATGCTCCTCTAATTACAATTCTCGTCTAGATTACTATATTTATATATATAGATATAGATATAGATATAGATAGATAGATGTAGATAAGAAATACACTTACTTCATCAAATCTGTTGTGTGCACTTAGCAGACACCGTGAACTTTTCTCGCAGTTCATGATGGCGAGTCAAGTTCAACTCCTTGAATGCTATCAGAACTGGATGATTGAACAACAACAACTTCTTCAAGAGCTCATCCAAGTGCACAACCAAAAGCCAGACGACGAGCAAGAACTTTGTTGTATCATCGAAAAACTCGTCAAACACTTTCAAAAGTATACTAATAGAAGAGCCCATCTCGCAATAGACGAAGCTTCATCAATTTTCTCACCTACGTGGTGTACTTCCATGGAGAATTCTTGCCTATGGTTTGGGGGTTGCAGACCTTCGTTATTGATCCAACTCGTTCACTCGCTCTGTGGTTCTCAACTTGAGTCACAACTCAGTGAGCACTTACAAGGCGTGAGAAGAGGCAACATATGCGAGTTATCAGCAGATCAACTCAGTCTTGTTGGTGAGTTACAGTGTAGAACAATTCTAGAAGAAGAGACACTTTCAAAGAGGATGGCTAGTTTACAAGAGAATATAGCTGATTGTCCACTCACTATGCTTGCAAACAACGCGAACGATTCAGATACTGAGTCCCATATTGGGGAAGTGGAACAGGCTTTAGATTCACATTCTGAAGATCTGGCTAGTATACTAATTGACTCAGACAAACTAAGGATGAATACTTTGAAAGAAATCATACGCCTCTTCACACCATTACAAGCGGTTGAATTTCTGATTGTTGGAAAGGAACTTCATCTCTGTATGCATCATTGGGGCCAAATAAGTGATCACCGGCATGGAAGAACATAGTGTAGGCATGTTTTTTTTTTTTTTTTTTTTGATCGATATTTGTAGGCATGTTCAGTTTCACTGAAGGAAGAAAAACCTCATTGTTTTCTGCTTCAGCAAGTGCGTGTAGGTTTTGTTTTTTGCGGAGTCGCAGGACTGCTGCAGTTTAGCTTGTATCTTGATGTAGGAAATAAATAAATAAAAGCAGAGGCATTTATATACGATGCTTGCAGAGATAGTTTTTACAATGCACTGGCTCAGCTGGCTACTACTGCAAATGGGGCGATCATCTACCTAACTAGTGCGCAAAATAGACATGCCTTCATTCACGGTCTTATCCATTCTCCTATAATCATAAAGCCTTCAATACACTACGTAACTGAAAAAACAAGAACCAGAGAAAACACAACAGATTACAGTAAGTATTTTCAACTAAGACTAATTGAAGGGGGGAACAATTGCAGATGTTTTTCGAAAGAGGCTTGAGCGGGTCATAGTGCAAATGCAAAACAATACATAAACTGCTTAGGAAGTAACAGTCAGCGCTGAAATTATCTGTCGTTGTTTTCTGTTCGGGCGAACTGCTCAGAAACCTTTGAAAAATAAATTTAAATTATTTGCTGTTTTCAGTGCATTGCCCTTCTTTTCTAATGCATGTTACTAGAAATAAAAGGAGGACACTTCCCACCCTAATTAAAGAAAGAACTTACATCTTACTACAATTTATTTTTTACCTTCATTTCCTCTTGAGTTCAGTAGCGATAACGAAGTGGTTGACATCTGTATCGCTATCGTTATACTTATGGTACCAATGAGAAGACGAAATTCATGATGTGATTTCCCCTTTTCTTATTAAGTGTACTTAAATATCAATGGTTTTATTTATTGAGTCCTGATCCACTTTGTAGCCACCCATTTTTGTCCAACTATCACCGGACAACTCCCATGAAGTGACATCTGCACAAATATGGAAGTGAAAATTGCAGAGCTGCACGGAAAGAACATAAAAAGCAAAGAACGGTGAAAGAGAGAGAAAAAAGACAATTGACCCTGTGCAGAGTTGGATACCTGATCAATCGTGCCATTTGGATATAACGAATAAAAGAGCAGGCCATCCCCTCTTCGAGGCTTCACTTTTAAGCCAATACATTTTTCATAGTCATAGCCGATATTCATATTCGAACCATTCTGCATTTCAACAAGTAAGAATCTTTAAATCACTTACTGGGAAATGTAAAATAAAAGCTTCTTAATTATCTTACCTCGTATGGGAACATTGTTTCACCACCTTCTTCCACATCAGAGAGATATAACAGGAACGACGCTATCTGCATGAAAAAATTATGTTTGAGTTGACGATTCTCACCACCAAAAGCATCTCATTTTGATTTATAGAACAGAACGAGTCTTTAAGAGACTAAGTCTGAGCTAACGGTTCTCGCAAAAAATGCATCTCATTGGTTTAAATTAAGAGTCTTGAAATTGATTCCTGGACATTCTAGTGAATGGTAAAAGTCTAGATATCATGCTAATGATACTGGAATAATGTACAGAAAGTTTGCTTGTCAAAATGCTCAGAAGTAAAAAACGCCAATCTCGATTTTCATTTTCCCCATTAGCAATTCCATTCCTTTGAAAGACAATGTAAAGGATTAACCTTCAATTCAAGCAGTTACTAAGGTAGGTTAACATTCAAGAATTACAATAAACTATGAAGCTCCTACCAGGTAAAGACCATCATATTCTAATTATCAAAAGAAAGAAATTAGCACCTTCAGACCTTCACGCTCTACGAAAGAAAACGAACAGGAAAGTAATAGAAATTAGATATGTGAAACAGAGAGAATAAATACCCTTTGGCTCCTTTGTGGTCCATACTCAGTTGGGTTGAATGAATCATGATGAGATAAATATTTCTGTCCAATCTCATAGCGCAGAACATTGAATGCCTACAAGATGGTGATATCCACGAATTTCTCAGACTACTTGAAAATTCCCGAAAATAATAGGTAACTAATTCATAATACATCAGAAATATTACAATAACAACAAGACACTAATACATTACCAATCTGTTTAATCGATTATCAATAATTCAGGATTGTACTCATGACAGCGTAATGTGATCTTTACATATATGCTCTAAGCAACTGATGATGTTAATAACAGAAGGGAAAGTTATTCCAAGATTACCTCCCCATGGCTCCTCGGAAGCATTGTAGCCCTTGCTATTTTTTCCTCAATCTGGGCCAAGGTTCCAGTTGAGTCGCTATACGCACTGAGAAATGTGCCTGAACTGTTATGGAGAAATGTGCTACCAGAGTTTAGTTTAAGAAATGCAGCAAGCCATTCTATAAGAAAAGCATATAAGTAAAGAAGCTTTTAGTTATTAAGCTGACAATTGTAAGGGCAATCTAAGATATCACAGTAAAAAGTATAATAATGAACTGTTTAAACCTAAGAAGTACAAGGACAAAACTGAAACTAGCAGTGAAACACCCTAGAGATTTAACAGATACAAAAGCATGTAATGTGGTGGCCTTGGCTGTTAACTTCAGTAGCAAACAATTTATAAAATGCCTTTCAGAAACTAACATCAGAGAATGGGGGAGATCTTAGGCATAAAACACTTTACAAGATCGAATTTCTCTGAGAATTAACCAATTCCATAAGATTTAAATTGACATATGTCTAACATCTCACATTGCCTAGAGAAGGGAGTCTATTCAGTCCATTAGACCCAGCTTGGACTAAATATTCTGATTTGGCCTCCTTACAGGAGAGCTAGAGATGGCCTTTGGTCCAAGTCTCTCGCCAGAGTAGAACCCCATGCCACAATTATACGGTGGCCAATGCCAAAAAAGGGTGTAGTGTTGGTGGACATGGGGGTTCTACCCTCTCGCAGAATGGTATCAGAGCAAGAAATCCATGTCTATAGGGGGTCAGAATGTAATCTCCCGTATTTCCTAGTTGGGTCCTCTGGGTCTGGCTTGGACTTCACATGTTTCTTAAGCCTTCTAGGAATAGTTTAGACACAGGTTTCTGACCATGCTGTCGCCAGAGAAATGCCCTGTACCATTAAGCTCGGCCATTTTGATGGATATGAGGGTCCGACTGAGACAATATGATACCATTCAAGTTCAACGTGAAAATAGTTACCTTGTTCTTACTCCCTTGGTGTTGTCAGCAGTTTCTCCTCTCCTGAAAGCCAAGCCTGATGGACTAAGACTTTCCTTGGCCTTTTTAATTATGTTGTCACATTGTTCTGCAGTAGCAAAACCAGGATAGTAAACAGCACGAGGTTTCCAGCTCAAAACCTGCAATGAGTATTGGACGTTAAGTACTCAAATCAAAACATGTGAGGCGATGCTTATGCAAAATTGCAACTGAAAATATTGATGCAAGAAGTATAAGTCAAGAAAGAGGACTATAACCAGCCTATGAAACTGTTCAAAATGTCAAAAACAACAAAATAAGATGATAATAAATTACCTGAAAAGGAATGGAAGTAACATAAGAATCCCCAGTCTCTCCATTAGGAATTGATTCAAACACTTTATCCTCTTTTTCTTCTTCTACTACAGATTCATCAAGTATCCTTGATTTAGGTACAACTTCATCAATATCCTGGAACTTATTTACAAACAAAATTAAAATTAGCAACAATCCCCAAAAAAAGAAATGAACAGTAAATTTAATTAAAAGAAAACAAAGTAATTTAAGAAACTTACTTGAGAAAGGAGGACGGATCCAAAGAAACCAGCAAGGAAAAAAAGAGTGCATGAAAGTAAAACAATGGGTAATTCTAGCTTTGTTCTGAATAATCCCCCTCTGTTTCTTACTTTCATTCTTCAACCAAAATAGATTTTCCGATCTAATCACTCTTATTCTTGTTTCTCTGTGGAGCTTGGAAGATTGATCAGGTCAACTCAAGCCAAAATCACAAACGCGGGAGTCGTGTTTTTTTTTCTTATTTTTAAATAAGGTGGGAAGCACAATTTTAGTACTCATTCTAAAGAAAAATGAACTTAAAATAACATAAATGGATTAATGAATTAATTACTATTACTAAGATTCAGGAACAGAGGGTAGTCTTTTTGTTTACTGACGGACAGCTCGAATCAACCGACTGGTGTAACAGTAAGAGGGACTTTGTCATTTACCAAACAGCTTGTGATTTTCGAGACAGAATCGAGATTTGCTAAAGGGGGTTACAAATTTGCCTGTGGTTGTTCCAAACTCTAAATAAGACAATCAAATTGCTAACTACCTGTAGCAAGCAAAATAGCAAATAAACAATGACCGTATTTTAACTTGGTTTTTGGGTTTTTAAATGTTTTTGGTTTGTGTGTGAGATTTGGTGATTACAGATAGATCTAAGAAAGTTGAAGTTTTATCCACCACTACCAGCTACATCTAGAGACATATTTATTCCACCCTGATTTAGAGCTTAGTGAACAAGACTTGCCACCCTGATATCAGTAGCACTAATGAAAGTGGTGGGTGAGGAGGATTCATCCATTTCTTAACCTGGCACATTTAGGGGCGACTCATTCGCAATTAGGGGCGACTTTTTTATTCCCAACCCAGAGGCCACGTTAAGGGGTGTCAAAAAACGTGGAGATTACGTTAATGCCCTTATATAATCGGAAGCAATTTTGTGACCGATTATGTAACACAAAATCGGAAGGTTAATAATCATATTTGACTACCGATTAATATAGATTTCGTGCCAAACGTGAATCTTGGTCCTATAACAATCGGTAGTAATAATAACCTCACTATACTACCGATTATAGTATCTCCCAAAGAAGAGATTTGGGGCAACTTATAATCGGTAGTCATATAAACTACCGATTATCATAGTTCTCAAATTCGTAAAATTTGAGATTTCTCTCAAAACAATATTTGGGGCAACTTATAATCGGTAGTCATATAAACTACCGATTATTATAGTTCTCAATTTCGTAAATTTGAGATTTCTCCCAAAACAAAATTTGGGGCAACTATATAGTCGGTAGATAAATTCCTTATTTGGCTACCGATTATACAATTTCCCCAACAAAAAAAGAGCCGTTGGAACTCTAAACCCTATATAAGGATTGTATCCTTGTACCCTCTATGGAACACAAATACCTGTAAACTCTCTCCAACTTCATATTCAACATAATGGCCCAACCATTCATTAATCCAACGGAGTTCACGATTGAAGAAGATTTATCTTTATGTAGGCGCTACGTTCAATTCTATCCGAGACGGGGAGCAGAACGGAGGCATAATGAGTATGAGTTATTTGGGGAGAATTCACGAAAAATTCTGCGCCGACACCGGTAACCCAAACAACCGTCACTCTGCTGATCTTTTTAAATTGGTTCAATAAACGGACGCGTCGGAGAATTTGTCGATTTAACTTATCTTGTGAATCAATATCGGTTGAGGGGTGCAACCAATGATGAGGTTATAGAACAATCTCTCGGGGAATGGCGGAGATGGAAAAGATCAAGCTTCCGTTATGAAGCTCATTTTAGAATCCTTATGGCGATGGAAAGATTTAATCCGTTTAGGACTCGTCCAACACGTCCACGTCGCTAATCACAATACATTGTAATAGAATTTGTGGAAGTTCAACGTAAAATTATGATGATGTTGAGGTGATATTGTACTGAATTTCCCAAACACCAAGAAAATCGGAAGTTTATGTTATTTATTTAACTACCGATTATACTCCAACGGCTATTTTTGAAGCCGAGCCTCGAAAACACACAAAATCGGTAGCGAAAACATATTGATAAACCTCCGATTATACCTCCCTAATGAAACTTTCTACCTTGTTAACAAAACCGTCTATAATCGGTAGTTTAACAAGGATCCTAAGGTTCCGAGTTAGTATAATCGGTTACTTATGTTACAGAATTTACTACCGATTATGTGTAATAATTGTACGCAACTTCAGTACAGTCTTGTAAAGTACGCATCAACGGCCATATTTTCAAAAAAAAAAAAGACGTTGGGAGTGTCATCTATATAAGCTGGTTAAACTCTTCTTATTTATGCAGCAAACAACACATATATAACATTGTGTATTCTACAAATATCTTTTCCATCGTCTACTCTAGTTCATTCCTTATATATCTCAACTTACTAGCATGGAAACGTTTGACGCAGCAGAAGATTTGGTCATTGTGAAAACCTGGTATCATGAAACAAGACGTGAAGATGTCATGGCGGGAACGTTAACAGTAGAAGTCTTTTGGTCGAGGGTATATAGACAATTTGTGCGAGAGTATGGAAATCCAAAGCAAAGATCACTCCAACAAGTTCATGATCGTTTCCGACTTGTCCAAAAAGGGGTAAATGATTATATAACGATACAAAAGAGGATGTTTAATACTAGCCACTTAAGCTTGTCAATCCAACAATTTGTAAGTATGGTTTAAATTCTTTATTTTTAACACCGGGTGTCTAATCCTACTTACTAAAACTAACTTGGCATTATTTTGTGTTTGTTTATGTAGGAGGCACTCGCAAAAAGACAGTACTTTGTGGAAAAGGGCGAAGAATTCACTTATGATGGGAGTTATGAATTCCTGAAGTCCGTGACCACCGTATAAATATTGATTAATAGTTACAATCGGAAGTTATTGTTATCTCTTATCTACCGATTCTGGGGAGATTTTCATCTTTTCATGGCAGAGTTTGAAAATAATCGGACTATATTTTAAGTTTTGTCTACCGATTCTTGGAAACTTTTTCAAATTGTTTTCAGAGTTTGGTGACAATCGGATGTTAATGTAAGATGTTATTTACCGATTCTGGGGAATAAATTTTAGTAATTTTGTTAGACTTGCAATCGGAGGGTAACTTGGAAGTTTTAATAACCTATTATAAATTTGATTGAGTCTGTTTACAAAAGCATTTATAATCGGTTGACATATTTATAATTTAACTACCGATTATGGATTTATACTTCACAAAGCATTCCAAAAAATTCAAATTCCGCAAGTAACGATCATTCATCTTCATCATCCGAGGGAACTAATTCGAGTATGCCTGCCGGAAAGTTGATTTTCATGACGCAATCCCAATCGAACATGTTGGTCTCATATTGTTTCAACCAATCCTTACAATGATTCGTTGTGAAGTAATCCGTCGCACCATCCAACGGAGGTAATGGGCAATCTATCTTTACTCTTAAACCGATAAAATGCATCTCATTCACAAATGCCATCACAATTCTTCTATCTTTAACCGAATCATCGCAAACCGTCCTTGTAGGTGCAAACGTAAAGGAATGTCCATACTTAGGTGGAACAAAGAAATGTACCACGCAATTCAAAACGTCCGCTAAGAGATATCCACATGAAGGCATTCTCATCCAATACTTTGATCCGATGGTCTTCAATCCCTTTCGGCACTTTACACGCGCAACTAAGTTTTTGAACTCTAGCTCTTTGTCGTGTCTATCTCCTTGCTTCATCATCCCCATATAGAAATCCTTGTCCTTTATTAGTTGTACCGCCATCTTAGTTCTTAAATATTGCCATTCGGTGACATCTTCGTCCAAAACTTCTCCAAAGTAACCAATTTGTTCCGTAGCGACGTGAAATCCATAAACTTCTCCAGGATATTTTTTTTTTTTAATATCCGATTAATCCGTGTCAAAAAAATTGGTTTCCTGGAACCAAATAACAACATAATCGGAAATTTTTTAAGGTAGATACCCTACCGATTATAGCATATTTCAAAATTCAATACATGAAGGATTTTCGCAAAAAATCATTTTGGGGCTACTTATGATCGGATGGTTTTGTAATATATAAAACTTCCGATTACCGCTGCACCCAAAACACGCACCAAGTGGTTATGGCTGGCTGTGTACACTCAAAACCTATGAAATATGGAAAAGGTACGATCTGGGGCTCGATATAATCGGTAGGTTTTGTAGTTGTATAAATTACCGATTATCAAAGATTTCTAAATTCTCTACGTGAAGGATTTTAGAAATAATATCATTTTGGGGCAACTTATAATCGGTAGGGTTTTAACATATTATCCGTCCGATTACAGATAAATCCGCATCCCAAGCCAAGTGGTTATGGTTGGCTCTGCACCCCTCAGAACCTCCGGGATTTGGCCAAGGTTATATAAGGGGCTCCTTATAATCGGTAGCCTTAAAATTTCGATATGCTACCGAATAAACAAAGGATTATTTTCCGAAATATCTACACAATAATCGGTAGGTATATTTTCAATTTAACCTACCGATTACAAACTAACCTACCGATTGTTGTTTTGGCTACCGATTATAAAAGGGTATAGTTGCCATTTTGAAAAATCGCGGATAAGGGGTAGCTCAATTTTACGTTTGGGTGACCTTTTTTGTCTTTTAGTGTCGCCCCTAATTGCGACTGAGTCGCCCCTAAATGTGCTAGCTTTCTTAATTGGATTTTAACTTTATTTTCTCATTAATCACTGTTTGCCTTATTTTATTTTATTTTTTTGACAAACACTGTTTGCCTTATTAAATTTCAGAAACTCAGAATATGTTGATGGCAATCAGATCCACACCTATTAGTATATATTCAGATTCTCCACATACTAGGCACATTATATTTAGGACTGTTGGGCTAGTTATAATTTTCTAGGTGAAGAACATTTGTTAGGGGGTAAATAAAGAGCACACTGTACAGTTTACACACGGACACAGTTGACATACTATTGATCAGCCCCCCTAAAAGAGTGCTATGTTAGCATCATTTTCTGAGAAGTGCGAAAAAAAACACTAGTCAATCTTTTTTATACAATGACTCTGCCTTAAATTATAACTCAAATAAAGAGCACACTGTACAGTTTACACACGGACACAGTTGACATACTATTGATCAGCCCCCCTAAAAGAGTGCTATGTTAGCATCATTTTCTGAAAAGTGCGAAAAAAACACTAGTCAATCTTTTTTATACAATGACTGCCTTAAATTATAACTCAAAATCCTCCAACACTTGCCACAATTGGAGATGGATGGAGTTGAGCAGGCACCAAACGTACACACATAGTGCACACAACTTTATAAGGATACACAAGGTGCACACAGAAAGCAGCGTGCAAACTCAACAAAGAGACACACGTCACAAGCTCTACCCTTCACTCATTCATTGCCAGCCACAGAACAATAAATACAAAATGGAAAAATCTACCTTCTAAGAATTTGGATAATACTAACAGAAGAAAAGAAATTATATATTTGGGCCCTGTAATTTTTTCCTCCACATAAAAGTCTGTAATGCTTCCAAATCCAGTGATCATTTCAAACCATATATTTATACTGATCCTTTTAAGTTTAAAGACCTCTTCTTTTTAACTTCATCAACAACATAAAAGAAAGAGCTACCCAATAAACACTCTGTTAACAAAATACATTTAGTGTATGAAGGGGAAATAGAGATGCTTAGACTGCATACTGCTTGCAGTCTGCAGGTCCCCAATGTCAGACAACCAAAGACTAGTGGAAGCAACTCTGCTGGCCCTAAGTGGGAATTATTAGGAAGTGGCCGGCAGATTCAGTTGCGGTCGTTGCAGGTCAAGGCCTTGAGAGATGAAACTAATAATGGAAGAGGAAGCAATGGTGGTGCCAGTGGTTTCACTGGACGAAATTGGGATCCCGGGTTGGAAATTGGAGTTCCCTTTGACCAAAGACCGGTATGTACTATGTAGTAGCTTACTGTAACAGCCATTTTGTTTCCACAGAAATTCACAGTTGTTAGTAAATCATGCATTTTCTATATCATTTGTTCGGTTGTTGGTGACATTAACAGGTAAATGAATACTCATCTCTCAAAGAAGGGCCGATATATTCATGGGGAGAACTGAGTCCAGGCTCTTTTTTCATACGTATTGGAACACTCTGGTTGATCACCTTCACGGTTCTGGGTGTGCCAATTGCAGCAGCAAGCTTTAATCCCTCCAGGGTAAGCTGATAAAACCTGAAAAGTTCCCGCAATTAAAATTACCATATCAAATAAATGGCATGCACATATATGGTTATTATATTGAAAATCTAAATTAGATTTAAGAAAAAGATCAATTTCTCACTCTAACAGGGCAAAGACTCAGAATAATGTACGGCAATTAAGGATGATATCCTTACACCAAGAACAGCATGCATCAAATTGAAAAACTATATAGCAACCTGCTTCTACATTAGACAGAAATCTGGCCATTAACCAAGTTGTCCTGATCAAAGTATAACTTTTTATCTTCTATCATAACATAATAATTATTTGTTTTGGAACCTGGCAGGAGCCTCTAAAATTTGCACTAGCTGCTGGGATTGGAACTCTATTTCTGGTATCACTAGTCGTTTTGAGAATATACTTGGTATGTTTTGCCTTGTGCATTTTCATCTATTACTCATATACTTTACAATGTTTACATGCATATTTCTAATCAGAGCTTCTAAAGAGAGATCACTGCTCAGAGCAAAAATTCCCCCACTCAAATTCTGAAAATAAATGCAATAACATATTGAACACCATACCGTGTTCTCAACACTTTGGAGCTCTTGGTTTCAAAAGAAAAACAATATGAAAAAGATTGTTTGGAGTCATACATCATTTAAGCTATCATTTACCTTTACAGTGATCCTAAAACTCATTTATTGAATGCTTAGCATGGCTATTTTGGACCAAATTTTGAACTACTTGTGTTGTTTATAATGCAGGGCTGGAGTTATGTTGGGGATAGACTTCTGTCAGCAGTTGTACCCTATGAAGAGAGTGGATGGTATGATGGACAGATGTATGTAAAGCCACCAGAGGTTAGTTATTGTCAGTTATAAACTCTTAAGCCCTTTGTTTATTGAACCGGAAATGATAAAATCTACAAAATGCAAGAATCGCAAAAATTTCATGGAGTACTATTTAAGAAGGGGAAAATAATGTGCTATATGTTAAGTGTTGCAGTCGCGAATATAGAAGATTACCTGCTCTGCTTTAGAACTCAACTGTATACACCTGTGCCGCGTCACCTCCTAAACAAGTCCAAGCAGAAAATTAAGGGAAAAACAAAGTGGACAAGAAAAAATTTAATGACTACACAGACAACTGTCACAATATATGCATTTTTAATGACAACTCCGATCATAAAACTGCTGATCTTGGAAAAAAAATGATTAAGAAGTAATAAATACACCTTAAAAACAAGCTAAACAAGAAAAGTGCAGCTTAGTTAATAGAGAAACTGATTTCACAACAACAATAGCAACAAAAGGTCATGTTTTCGTGGTTATGTCTGAGAAGCTGTAAACTTGATCTTAAACTGGATGAGGTACATGCACACAGTTTAATGGTCACTACTTGTTTTCTTCATTCAATTTCCTGATAATGTTGTGAATAAGATCTCTTCCCTTTTTTCTAATATGAGCATTTTGGGTTACAGATCTTGGCCAGAGACAGGCTATTGGGCTCTTATAAGGTACTTGCGATATTCATGGTTCCTTGATCAGATAGTTGGGTTGAGAACATCTTGTAATTAATCACCAAATTAATAAGGTATCAATTGTCTTACAAGATTATATAAACAACATCTGCATTTAGGTTAAGCCAGTCGTCAAGTTGCTGAAACAGACACTAGTCGGCACTGGCGCACTGCTTGTATCAGGCGTGTTTCTGTTCGCCTTTGCTGCACCAGTGCAAGATTTCTTTCATACAAGATTTTCTGATCAATCAAATGTACCAACTTCAAACATAGCAAAATCCAACATCAGGTAACAAATCTATACTGTTGTTTTACGGTCTAAAGATTATTGATTGTCAAGCTCTGACAACAATTTTTGTTTTTCCTCGTGTCTTTCTTGTGGAAACCATAGAAGGGAAGAGTTGCTAAGCCCTCCACTAGATGTGAAGGATAACGATGACCTAGCAGCAGCTGCTGCTGAGGCCGCTGATGGCCGGCCAGTCTACTGCAGGGATAGATTTTACCGTGCATTAGCAGGTGGTCAATACTGCAAATGGGATGATCTACTAAACTAGTGCACAAAATAAACATGCCCCATTATCATTGTTATTCTCATATAGTGTAATAATATGGAAGCTTCATAAAATATCATATAATTGTTTTTGTAGATCGACTAGATTGTTAGTAGTATCAGAAAGCATCTGGTACAAAATGTACCTTAAATGATAAAACAAGAACTACAGAACCACTGAAGCAGAATAAAATGGTAAATAATTTTGAATGAGGATTGCAGCATTTTATAGTGAAACAACACACGACTCTAGAAAGTAACAGGCAGCTGCGCATTCTGCTCAGCAATATTTGACTAAGATGAGATATGATTTTTCATGGGTTGTTATTTATTATTTTAATAAACTGTCTGGAAGCGCCATCATCAAATGTCAATAAGAAAATCTGGTCACTGAAAACCGATAAATACCACCAAATTATAAAGAAATTCTTACCCGTTTCAAGTCACTTTCAGAAGTCGTGGTGAAAAAGTAGATATCACATTGTCAGGTTGTGACAATTCCTAGCCAGATGGTGCTACGAGCTTGAGGAGTAGGATTTTTTCCCCCTAAGAATCAATAATCCCATTTCAAGGAAGCAGCTCCTTTTGTTCTCCTCAAACAAGTTTCTTGCACCAGCGGAAAATATTTAACAGCTTTGCTTCAGCAATATCCTTAACTGTCCGTTTCCTTCTTTTTGCATCTTCGAGATCTAGACTTCTATACGCGAGTGTTAGCAAATACATTGCAGGATGAAGTCTCCTGCACACAGCACGTAGCAAGTCTTTTTAGTAACAAGGATAACTAGTATTGCAAACATTAATGCTGGAGAAATTCCTGCACCCTAAAACTTATCCTTCCGCATCTCAGGAAAAAAGTAAAAAAAAAAAAGAACATCCCTAAAAGAAGTTTATGAGTTCCTAATTGAGACACTGGATGATTTAACTTTCACTGTGATCTATTAAAGCAAGTACAGATGCCAGTTTAACTTACTGCTCAGGCTGTTCAAATTCATTAAAGCTGTCCCACTGTCTCTGGCAGGGGACTGTCTTGCCTTTTTTATCTCGGCCAAATGTTTCTACATACCAACCCCCAATATCATGCATGTGGCATCGGGGCTCGAATAGCCAAAATCTGGAAAAACAACCTCACATGAGCTTTTTGATATCAGTAGGACAGATGCCAAACAATAAATCAGAATTTACATTTCAGGATACATGTTGCCATTTATAATATCAGTGTGGTACCACTGAGTTGCCAACAAGGAAAACGAGATACACACCATTGAAACCCGGAATATTGACATAGAGCATCATGACTAGCATGCAAACAACAAGAAGTCTAAACCAAGATCCAAGACAGTTGGAAGGTGTCCCCATGGTCACATTCCATATTAATCAGTATCAAGAATTGAGGTGGGGTACCTTTTCTATATAGCCCAACAATTTCTAAGAGATGATTTCTTTATGCCTAAGAAACTAGAAAACTCTAAAACAATGCAAATTTGGTCAAATTCGATTCGCACGACTTTCAGAAGTATCTCGACAATTACAGTTGAGATAACTCTGAAATGCAGTTGCACTAGCAAATAATGTTGGGAGCTAACATTAACAATTACAAAAGATGAGTTTATCCTGAATTTCTCTGAATGGCCCCACAGCCACAAGTATATCAAATAAGAAGACAGAGGATCACCATTCTAAGTCTGACTAAAAATCCTGATGTTGAGGATGCTATATGCTTCTTAGACATGAGAAAAGATACAGATATGACCATCCAAGATACACACACGCACACTCGCATAAACATTAAGTGAAGTACTTATCTGGATATAGAATGAAATAATAATAAAATATAAACTTACTTGCTAGGAGGCAAACGGGCTCTGCTGCATCTACATTCGCATGGAGAAACTTCTTTTCCAGCTTGATACCAATGCATGTGCTTCACCTGAAACTCAAAATTGCAGTGCAGACAGGTTCATGAATGAGCAATGACGTCAGGAGCATCTACAGCAGGGACTGACTTCCAGTTTGACTTCATATCCCTTAGTGATGCTAGTTAGCATAAACTTGTATACGCACCAAAATTTAACTTATGCATTTTCAGCGGAAAAGGTCCACTAAAGTCATGTAATTTACAAACCCACCAATTACTTCCAGTCAACTAAATCCAGTTTCACCTTATTATCTAGTAATATGGGAAATGAAAGTAACAAACATATTGAAGGAAAATAATACGAACCATCAATGTTCTATGTTTCATAATCACATGAGTTTGTGTACCACTATTATTGTAGACATAGCAGGATCCTTCTTCGCAGTTATTTCTTAGTCCAGCTATTGTTCCCAAAAGAATCTTCGATGCGGAAGAATTACTAGAAGATGAGTTCATAGACATATCTGACCTGACATACACTGGAAACTCTTCTGAACTGCGAAAAACATGTATATGATCTTCGTTATCTTCATTTTGAATTCCATCAGTACAAGTTTTCGGAGGGATCCTACTAGCCATCGCAACCACTTTTCCACCAATATGCAACTCTAAATCTTTATAAGCATCTAATGTCCTGTCAATACAAGGTCTAGTTTCCATCTGCGGAGTTTCTTGATTTTCCACTTGTGAAGAATAATTGCTGACGCTTATATCTTTAACAGATTGACACAGGTTGGAGCCATCAAATGCAAAAGAACTCAACTTTTCATAGCACGATCGTGCTAATTCAGGACGCTTATTAACAATACATACAATTCCAAAGAGATCACGACCTGAAACTAAGTGAAGCACATCTGGGGTTCCATGAGCAGATCTCTCCTCAGCTTCAAAACATTCAGGAAGATAATCCAAAGATTCAATATAAGGCCCGTAATAAGCTGCACGAACAGCTGAATAAAATTCACCCTCCAGTACATCAAAGTAGCCAGTTCCAACAACAATTTTCTCCTGTGAAACAATGTCACTGATAGCATATCTATACCATCGTAACCATTCAACTACTTCCATCTCACGTGACATTGAAACATCAGACTCGTATATGAACATTGGTGAACCTTGCCTGGACACTTTCTGTATAACCTTTCTTTGAGAGAATAGATACATATCATAGTGAGCTCTCTTCTCTGAATCTGAAAGAATCTACAACACAGTGGACAAATGTAGTTTAGATTCTTCCTTTAGCTATACCCAGAAACATATACAATGAAATGAAATCATATAATTTGGGTCAACAGTCGAGACCCATCCGCACACATAACTATTGAAAGCACTTCATCAAATAAAACTTCCAGAGACCAACAAACACATTCGATATTGATATTTCTGGATAATGGAAGTAAGACCAATACTATGAGCCACTGCTTAATCCGACTAAGATATAAGTGCTCAATTTTTTATTTTAGAGTCTACAGCATATCCTATCAAGCAAAGGGCTACATATTATTATGAATTTTTACACCAAAAATGATGAGTTTGACCTAATAAAACAGATAATTCACAAACCAATTCCAGCGAAAATTATACAGGTCAATCCAACAAATAAATTACCTCATAAGCGGCAAGAATTTGAACAAATCGGTGAGAGGAAGCTGGATCAGAAGAAGCACCTACTAAATCAGGATGAGTTTCTTTAGCTAATTTTCTAAATGAAGCTTTAATTTCATCAAAACTGCTACTTTCTGAAACCATTAATATCTCATAAGCATTTTCTCCCGCGAAATTATTATTCCCACCATCAGAACCTGTACTGAACCACCGTTTTCTTCTACTATCACTCTTATTTATTGTAATCACCACAAAGACAGGGTTTCTAGGTCGGAATGCCATTTTGATTTGTACTTCTTCTTCTTCTTTTTTTGAAGAAAAAATCTGAAATTGAAAAGGATTTGGTTAAAGTTCAGTTGTATTTCATTTGATTTTCATTTTCTCAGGAAAGAGGGTGTTAAAGAATTGAAGACATCTGTTTGGTACGGTTTCGGACTAAACCAGAACCGAAACCAAAGAGAATGGTTCTTAAGTTTCTAAAACTGCTAAAACTGCTTCATCTTCAAATTTGGTTGGGACACCATAATACAATAGGCTATATAGCCATGGATTTCGAACTCAAGTTGTAGATATTAGCGTTCAGTAATTTCACCGTCCTACAGGACAAGCATCCGGCACATTATGATGTACTGCAACAAATTGTCACCGCTAGAGAGAGAAGACATAAACTAAAGCTAGAATTGAAACATTTCTAAGAAAAAAACATAATCTCAAAAGCTAAACTACAGACTAGAATTGGTGAAGACTGAACTTATTGTCTACTTCTACTATCTAAACTTGAAGGTATCATAGGCGATGGCCGATTAACCATGAGTAGTTTTTCGGAGAGGAATTGGATCATCTCCATCACCATCTCCAAGTCCATCACCAGAATGGTCACCACCTCCCAAACCATAACTTGAGCCACTTCCGCCAGAACCGTAACTTGAACCGCCACCACCACCTACACCTCCGACAGAACCATAACTTGAACCACTCCCACCATTACCAAAGCCAGATCCTGAACCTGAGCCGAAGCCGCCGCCACTGCCCATACCAGTTCCGTAACCTGAGCTGCCGCTGCCGTGGCCATAGCCAAATCCCGACCCAGAGCCTTCAGAGCTTCCACTACCTTGTCCTGAGCCTGAGCCAAAACCACTACCACTGCCACCTGAATAACCATGTCCAGTACTACTACCAGAGCCACAACCAGCCCCGGTAGTAGCACCTCCGTATCCTAATGCTGGACTGCCAACATGTTTGCAAGGTCGTGCATACGTAGTCTCGTGAACCCAGTTATCTGCAATATTATGACCATGGTCATGATGGTGGTGACCCATCAATGCATTTTCTCTAGCTGCTTCCACAATCACACAACGAGTAATAAACACCCAAAAGCATAAAAAAGTAAGACACTCAAGTCTTATAACCATATTATTCCACTCTGCCATCAAAACTCTCTCAAGTACAAGAAATTCAGCTTATAATTAACTTACTCTCTAGCAGACACTATCCCTTGCAAGAACCAAAAGAAATTTTGATAATCAAAAGAACCAACAAACTTGAGAAACTTTTTCTTTCTGTTCTTTCTTCTTATAGCTAAGGTTCTATATCATTTTCGCTTTCAGTTGAAGGGCACGTCTTGTGTGGGTTTCTTTCTGGTGGAAAATGCAATTGCTATGGCCAGAGGTGCCAAATTTGTGTTCCACTTGAAACTATAGATCATAAAAAATAACATGGGGTTTCTGGTGACAAATGCAATTGCCTCGGATATTATTATCAGATCTCCTAGTCTGTGATGTCTCCATAAAATATATGGATTTCAATTGTGACTTAGTGGCTTGAAATGGGATTAAAAAATACTAGTCACTGATCATCTTCATTTCCAATGGCCATAATCCAGGGAAATACTAGTCAATTTTGACATTCTAGCAGCATATGCTTAACTAGTAAATATTTACTGTCCACGGAACATGTTTGCATGTGGCATGCCATTGTCTGAAGAAATAATGAACTCACCGGGCAGAATATATCCCAACATCTTTGCAATAATAATACATGAATTTCTAACATAATTTGGGGAGAATAGTGTCAAACATGGGAATGCATGCATGCCTGTTGTAGCCTTGTAGGTTCCCAGTGTTATTGCACCTTCATGAAAAAGATCTTTACATATCTATGGCGCATGCAGGGTTCAAAGCTGTAATTGTGCAGCGGTAATGATGTTTATGGGGTTGACATGAATGAACGCTGGTGGACATGCACATCGGATCTAGTATTATTTTTTTACTTTATTTTCTTGGTGAAAAAATATAGGAAAGTTGAAATATAGCTCATGATCGAGTTATTAATCAAAAAGGAAACATTTTGAATTTATGGAATCAATAATTTTAATCGGAATCTATCCCTGTAATTGTCTTCTCACACTAATTCTTTGATAAATACCAATTATTTAGGAAATATTTTGTCATAAAATATAAAAAAGGAAATATACATTAAAAATCCATATATACCGCTATTGTTCACTTAAATGTTGGGGTATTCTTGTCAATGTTGTTTTCAAACCCATATAGCAAGTTTTCGTTCTACTATTTTTCTGAAAGGAAGTTTCATTCGTATTGAGAAAAGAGTTTATTAGGTTTAGGAGATTTATGCAACAATGGAGAAAAAAAATGAGCACAAGTTCCCAGAGGGATTACGTGTTTTAATAGTTGATGACAGCCCTTCTTGCTTAAAATTTATCGAGGGTTTGCTCAAAAGTTGTCGCTATGAAGGTATTTCTCTTTTAGATTTTATTCCATTTTTGAGTTTTTTTTTGTTTAACATTTAGGAATTAGACATGATGATACGATCTTTTCTTTGTCAGAAATTTTGTTAATGTCATTTCAAAAATAGAATACTAGCTTTTTGCTCATTTTTTCAGTATATTTAATGGAATGTTGATTAAATATTGCATGCCATAATTTTATTAAATGTAGAATAGCATGTTATCAAAGAATTTGATTTGCATATGATGCTTAGTTGTGCATTGGTTTTACAGTAACAAAGGAAACTTCAGCAGAATCCGCTCTTAATTTATTAAGAGAGAACAAGAACAATTTTGATATCGTAATAACAGATGTGCAATTAGAAATGGGAAAAGATGATGGTTTCAAACTTTTGGAAATTATAGGTCTTCAAATGGACATTCCAGTAATAAGTAAGTAAAGAAATAAACCTTATGTTTGCATTTTAATGATTAATTGCATTATTTTGCCTTATAATGTATATATTTAACTCCAGTGATGTCCTCGAGTAACGATTACGAGACGGTAATGAAAGGTGTAAAACATGGTGCTTGTGATTATATAGTGAAACCAGCATCATTGAAAGAGATTCAGAATATATATCAACACGTGCTTAGGAAGAACGAATCCAGTGTAATTGATCAGAAATCTGAGAAACAAGAAATTGATCGAAACTACAAGAAGAGAAACAATAACCAAATGAAGAACAATGAGGATGACACTAGTAGCAATTCTTCTGATGAACAATTTTCTACTCATAAGAGAGCAAGGATTGCTTGGGATCTTGAGCTACACGGGAAGTTTCTTGCTGCATTTGAGAAGCTAGGACCCGATAGTAAGTATTGTGGGAGTCATAGCTTCTACGTTATCCTAGTTATTTCACAACTCAAAAAACATAATTTTTTATTCATTGTAATTTTGTTAATTTTTTTCATTTGAACAGAAGCCGTTCCATCGAAGATACTCACAGAAATGGGCGTCCCAGGACTTACTCGTGAGAAGATTGCTAGTCATCTTCAGGTGATTAACTATACTACGATATGCACTTTGTAAATTTGAAAGTTAATTCTTGGGTTTTTCTACTTGTTAGTTCTCTTCTAACTCTTTGTTCTTTTTCATTCATAGAAGTACAGGAATTACTTGAAGAAGAATAGAGATCAAAAATACTCTAACAACATTAGAGACAATGGAATAAATGGACAACTACGAAATTCAACTTTTGATGTAAGCTACTTAAGCAATCGTGAATCTGGTATGCATGGAAATTCAGGATTGAGTCTTCTAAGCCATCATAGTATGAATCCTAATCCGATGAACCGCTCTTTTATAAGTCCACAAACACATTTTCATTCTTTAAATCAACATGCTTTACCTCAACATCAATTTTCCTATGGTCGTGGTGTGGAAAATAAAAACTATCAGAGATCACAAGTTCACAACCCCTTAATGACAAGAAGTTTACATAATCAGACATATTTGAATGGTTTAAAAACTCCAACTTTCTCTTCGGGTCCTTATACAGAGAATACATACTCTAAGATTCCAGAACATAATACCAATATAGATTCTAGAGTAAGTAGTTTTCCTTTACTTGGAGGCACACCAGGGTTACCTAACAACAACTTATTTGATGTCCCTGGTTATCTTATGCCTGATGGTGCAAGCCTAAGTAATTTCACTACAGTTTTCCACAACGATTCTATGGTTAACATGGTTCATACTTCTCTCTCAGGTAAGTCTTTTAATAATATTAATAAATCACAAAGTTCTCGTTCATTGTTACGGTATTAATATGTGCATGATATTTTTTTTATATTGAAATAATAAAATAACTTATATGTCAATTGCAATTATCTACAGCGAAAGATGAGATGAAAAACATCATTCCTTTGAGCGTACCAAGCTCCAATGCAGAAGAGTGTCCAAGAATTGACCAGATATCTTCGCTAGAGGAATTATTGGAAACGGATGCCTTTTGTAATTTTAGCAGTTCTAGTTCCACGGATGAGGATCTCAGTGCTGTATTCAAAAGGGTAAGACATCTCTTTGCTCAGGTGTTTTTCGTCTTATTATATTGAGTATTGATAATATTTTTGTGTTTAAATGGGTTGTATGCATCCCTTGGAACATATAGATAATAATATTTTCATATCATTGACATTCTTAATTTTTAAATAATCGTTTTTGAATAAAATCTATTTTGGGTTTGCAGTTTCAGTAGCAATAACGTGGTGTGGATTTTCAAACCCACAACAAATGGTACATATGAAAAGCCTTATAATAAAGATGCATGGGTTAACAATTTGTGCAAGCTTACAAGACAATTGTACAATCGGATATCACTTGGTGCGTTGAGATTTCCAAGAAAGTAAAAAAGATTACAGATTAGTGTTGCATATTAATATTCATCTTTCTTGGTAAAGGTAATATAAAGTAACTATTGTATCTAGATTTTATGATTGTCTGGTTATGAGCGTCTAAAACTTGTTTATGATTCTAGTGTACTTTGTTTATAAGTTAGAAATTACATTAGAAATTAATTTTGAATTGGAATGATTGTTTTAAATTGGTAATGTTTATTGCTCTACGTCTTCTTGTACCTCTAACGACACCCAAATAGTATAGAAATTACACACCTTCATGATTACCTTCACTAGAAAATAATATGCTAACTTGAACTAAGATTTTTCTCCTTTTTTTAATGCAAAAACTGAGTTTCTACTCCGTGTGAAAAACCTTCCAGTGTACTTCGTATTTTTAATATCAGACTCGCCATTGTTATTAGCTCAGAAACTATAAAGGGCTAATGTTGTTGCATTTGCCAAAACTCTATATATGTAAAATATAATATGTATCTACAAGTGACGTGTTCTTTCCTTTTTACATATAACCATATGTGAAATGAAATAAGCATTTTTTATTATAGGAAAAAAATTTTTATTAAGGTTATAGGGTTACAAGACATTCAGAAGGTAATTGTTATGAAGTTCTGAAATTTTCTTTTTGCTTTATGTAAATGGAGAAGTACTTTCCAACTTGTCGTGTATGTGCAAAAAATGATCATCAAATTTTACTACCATCATACCGTATTTGATTGGGCTTGTCGGATAAGAACATAATATAAAATCCAAAAAAGCATGCATTGAACAAAAACATATTTGTTTGCTAAGCACAAGTCCTCCCTACACTTGGCTTCTTAATTTAGCGAACTTTGAATCTAGCAAGCTTGTCAGCTTCTCCAATATAACATCTATTTTGAAAACAAGTTCAACAATCACCTAGACTTTTAATGTTCTATTCATGTGAAGTATTTGTAAAATCTAGGGTTTTGGGATGCTAATAAATGGGAGAAATTAAAAGGTGGAGGTTGGATTAGTATTGTTAGGGTTTTCTGAATTGGTGAAGATGATGATAACCGTATTGAGCATCTGAAGTGGGTTTGTTTCATTGTAAATCTTAATTAAAAATCAAATTTAAAGGTACGTGATGAAGATAAATCAGTCTAATAAAGTGGGTTCGTTTCAATTTTGAATTTGACTATAAAATCTTGTTTTAATTTTGAGATCAATATGTTCACTTTATATAGGATTTAGGTTTTGTATATATGGTTTGATGTTTCTGGTGGTAATCGATGGGGTAGTCGATAATGTTCTTATATGTTTCTGAGCCACTGTTAATCTTTCCTTTAATTTTACTTTACAATCTTCATCATCTCACTTAACATGTGTTATTCTGTTTTGGTTTTTAAGTTTTTGTTCTAGTGGAATTTTATGTTTATAGAGCATTGCAAAATCGATGGAGTTACTCCTAATTTCAGATTTAGTAAACTTCTAGAAATCTTAGTTTTTGATCATATTAACTATACTGACCTACCTCTCCTACCTGTCTTCTAATTCCACTTACTACATCTCCACTCATTATTGTTCTTTTATTTTTAACTCATAACATCACCAGTTCACTTCCAAATCGATACCTTCATCAATCTCAGTTCTTAATTCAATTAACAAACTCAAAAACTTAGTAATGAAAGTAAACAAACATTACTAGGTTAACTAAGAAGAACAAGTTACCTGAAACCAAACCCTTATTTCCTCTGATTCAAAGAGCTCAATGCAGCACCATCTTCTCCCTAAATCATCTGTTCAATTCTCAAAACCGTAACTCCTTCTTTGTTTCATCTTATGAAACCCTAACTCCTCAACTCAATTTCGAAACAACCTCACCACTTCAATCGAACAGCAACCCCCTCGTTATTTAACTAGTAACATCTCAATTACTTAACAACTTCATACAAATTTGAGTATCTTCTTATTTTCCCGTCTAATATTTATGAACATTTCATTTAACAACACATATTTCTTCATTGACTTGCTTAATTAAGTGTAGATAAATACCTATTTTCCTATGTTACTGGTTATGGACCTAAAATTAGGTTCAAATACAACTTAATAATCAATTTGGAAATATGACACATAACTTGTTCCTCCATTGTTGCATTTCATCAGAGGTTTCTAGTTAATAAAAATCTTCCTTTATATATTAAAGAAAAAATCAATTTGGAAATTGGTGTTTACGGCACAATTAACTTTTTTTGAATAAATTTTTTAGATCCTACTAACCGGCTTAAGTTTGTAATTCGCCTATACCTAAATCCTATCAACTTAACAACAAATAAAAAAAAAATTGTGTTTTATTTTTTTCTCCAATAAACAAAGAACGGATTCCACATCAAGTTCAAGAGAATTAGATCAAAATAAGAATCCACTCTAACTATGCATATCTTGCACACTTACGGCTATCTTTTTGAATGCAAGATAGCCTCCTTCAAACCACAAGTGATTCACAAAATATTTCCCTGTTTTTCATCCCACATAAGCTACTTTGTCTCTTCCAGATATTAAAATCGGCTTGAGTCTTCTAGATCTGAAATCTGAAGAAGAAAAAAATTGACCGAAACTCTAAGAAAAAAACAATAACCAAATGAAGAACAATGAGGATGACACTAGTAGCCATTGTTCTAATATAAAATCCAGGAAAGCATGCAGAGAAAAAAAGATGTTTTCTAAGCACATTGGGAGGACTTTCAACCCACACTTAGCTTCTTAACTTAACAACCTTTGAATTTAGCAAGCTTGTCAGCTCCTCCAATATAACATCTATTTTGAAAACAAGTTCTACAATCACCTATACTTTCGACGTTATAACGATGTCAAAGTTGTTCTTGTTCTCTTTTAATAAATTAAGAGCGGATTCTGCTGAAGTTTCCTTTGTTACTGTAAACCATTACATAAATAAATGTTAAATGCAAATCCAAATCTAAATCAAATTCTTTATTCTATATTTGATAACTTATGACATGCAATACTTAATCAACATTCCATTATATATACTGAAAAAATGAGCAAAAAAGATTGTTCTTCTATATTAGAAATGACACTAACAAAAGTTTTGGTAAAAAAGATCAAATCATTATGTATAATTCCTAAATCATGCATAAGAAAACTCAAAAATGGAATATAATCTGCCGAGTTAAAAGAGAAATACCTTGATAACGACAACTTTTAAGCAAACCCTCAATAAATTTCAAGCAAGAAGGGTTATCATCGAGTACCAAAACAAGTAATCCTTCTGGGAACTTGTGCTCATTTTTTCTCTCCATTCTTACATGAGTCTCCTAAATCTAATCAACTTTTATTTTCATATGAATGAAACTTTGCTTAGAGAAACATAGAAGAACGAAAACTTGTCATATTAAAACGTTGGATTTGAAAACAACATGGATAAGAGCACCCCTAACATTTAAGTGAACAACAGGGATAAATATGTAATTTGAAATGTATTTTCCTTTTATATCTTTTATACATTTTTAAGACAAAGATATTTTCTAAATAACTAAAAGTGAGAAATAGGTAGAGAGTGAATAGAGATAGAGAGAGGAGGGGAAGAGAAAGGAAGGAGATTATGTGAGTATTTATTCTCCGTATAAGGACCCGAAGAGAAAATTTGAGCTTTTAAACCATTCATATATGGCTGATTATGCAAACTTCTCGTCACTAAGGGGTCACGAACTTGTGATCTCTGGTAGTTTTGATTTTCCGCACCACGACCATAGGAAAATTGATATTGAGGTAAAGCATGTTGATTTAAAGAATGAAACTGTGTTTATGGACTTACAAAAAAGCGGTTCATAGGATTATGATTCATATTATGATGGCTTGGAAGACTCAATCATGAGTTTCCATGAATACCAGATTCATGATTTTCGAAGTAGCTTACATCAAAATCCAAATAATGATGTCATCAAATTTTATTACCATCATACCCGTATTAGATTGGGCTTTTCGAAGAAAGATCATAATATAATAGCCAAAAAAGCATGCAGAGAACACAAATATATTTGCTAAGAACATTGGGAGGACTTTCAACCCACACTTGGCTTCTTAATTTAGCAAACTTTGAATTTAGCAAGCTTGTAAGCTGCTCCAATATAACATCTATTTTAAAAACAAGTTCAACAATCACCTAGACTTTCAACGTTAGAAGTGTATCTTCTTATCTTCTCGTTTAATTTTTACGAATATTTCATATAACAACACATATTTTGCCATTGACTTGCTTAATTGAGTGTATACCAATACCCATTTTCCTATGTTACTGGTTATGGACCTGAAATTAGGTTCAACTACAACTTAATAATCAATTAGAAAATGGGACACATAACTTCTTCCTCTATTGTTGCATTCCATCGGAGGTTTCTAGTGAATAAAATTCTTCCTTTATAAAAAAAAATCAATTTGGAAATGAGTGTTTCAGGCACAATTAACTTTTTTTGAATAAATTTTGTTAAATCCTATTAATCGACTTAAGTTCATAATTCGTCTATACCTAAATCCTATCAATTTAACAACAAACAAATAAAAAAATTGTGTTCTGTTTTCTCTCTGATAAACAAAGATAGGATTCCACATTAAGTTCAAGATAATTAGATCAAAATAAGAATCCACTCTAACTATGCATATCTTGCACACTTACGAGGATCTTTTAGCATGTCTCTTAGCATATGGTATATTTTTGAATACAAGACAGCCTTTTTTTAACCAGAAGCAATCCACAGAATCTTCCCCTTCTTTTCATCCCACATAAGCTTGTTTGTCTCTTCCAGATATCATGAAACCGGCTTGAGTCTTTAAGATCTGAAATCTAAAAAACAATAAATTGATTGAAACTCTAAGAAGAGAAACAATAACCAAATGAAGAACAGTGAGGATGACACTAGTAGCCATTCTTTTGATGAACAATTTTCTACCCATAAGATAGCATTGCTTGGGATCTTGAGTTATACAAGAAGTTTCTTTATGCTTTTGAGAAGCTAAGACCCGATAGTAAGTATTGTGGGAGTCATAGCTTGTCAACTCAAAAATCATACTTTATATTCATTGTGCTTTCGTTACTTTTTTTGTTTGAAAAAAAGACGTTCTATCGAGGATACCCTCAGAAATAGGCGTCTCGGGACTTACTCATGAAAAGATTGTTAGGCATCTTCAGGTGATTAACTACGCTGCAATGTGAACTTGGTAACTTTGAAAGTTAATTCTTGGGTTGTTCTACTTGTTAGTTTTCTTCTTACACTATGTTCTTTTTCATTCGTAGAAGTGTAGGAATTACTTGGAGAAAAATAGACAGCAAAAATATAGTAACAACATTATAGACATTGGAATAAATGGACATGTACAAAATTCGGATTTTGATGTAAGCTACTTCTGCAATCGTGAATCTGGTATTCATGAAAACTAAGGATTGAGTCTTCTAAGACATCATCGTATGAATCCAAATGTGACACTACATGAAATCAGGGAATTTGTAACACCCGTAACAGATATTTTTTAAGTAACGTCGTATCGACGTTGGTAACTTTTTAATGTTGGATAATCGTTGCAACAATTGGTATCTGTTACAGAGTTTCGGGAAGGTTTTGGGTAATTACCTTCCTAACCTCAACTTAAATTTCCAAGTTACATTGTTGCCCTCCATTACTACTATTAGCGCCTATATTATTACTATCAGCTCCAATTTTATCTCACACTCAATGGCTACCCAGACTCCCAACGATTCTGGATTTTTTCTCCAACATTTTTTTCCCATTATAACTCTTCATTTTAATTACCGAAAATCATAAAACAAAACTAAAATCATGAAATTAGTTTTTCGTTTTTTATTTAATTGTACGAAAATTAAAAGAGAATAAATATGTCGAGAACAATTGAGGGCCTGAGACATTTCTCCACCCATTTCCCTTTTCCTATCCGTCCATTTTACTCCATCGATTTGAGCTTCGGAAACATCGAGATGCAGCTGTAGAGAACTTCATTAACAACACGAATCAGTCAATTTTTCTGTGAATCATCGATGTAACCCTAAATTTAAGTTGAATCTATCTCTCATAGAAGTTTTGACACTGATTCACAATCTTAGAAATGCAAATCTGGGTTATCATCATCTAAGGTATTTCATTTATTGGTTTTTCTCTGAATCATTATTTTTCAACATTTGGGGGTTTAATAATTTTACAAATTGGAGGTTAGTAACTATTGGTTTTGAATTTGAATGATGCAATTTCTGATGGTGTTTATGAACATGTATATCTTTTAGATTTATGTGTGATTGTAGGTTTAGTTGATAATTAGACTGAGTCTGACATAGTATGTTACTTGTTTGTAGGATATCACAATTTGTTTATAGGATATCTCCATTTTTTTGTAAATGGGTGAATCAATCAATTGTGTATTGAAGCAGTAGCTCTAATGAGAATCTAAACCAGTTTCAACAATTTAGATGAAAACCAAAGAGAAGTTATTGTTCATAATTTGTTCCCTTTGCCTAGTCAGATTCTAGTTATTTATGAATTCATTGCCAAATTAGTTTTTTGGGTCAGTGGTCAGAATACATTGTAGATTAGAATTAGATATGTATATGCCTCTACCAGAACCAAGTATTTTTGTGGGTCAGTGGAATCATGTAGGTTTCACAGGACTCAATCTTGAGTAAAGCTATTACGCCTTTAACAGATGATCTACAGCTTGTTATAACTTTTGTTGATAAACTTAGACTCTGTTATAGTGTTTGGGTGTTGGATATTATTACCATTAGTGAATCAAGATTGTAGTATGTTTTGAGAAGCATTTTCTGCACTTTAGATGAAAATAGGAGAGAATTAGGATTCGTAATACGTTCCCTTACCTTGTATTAGAATTCTAGTTCTTGATAGAATTCAGATAATGATTTATTAAATTCATAGATCATATAATACATTTCAACATACCACGGTTTAACATACCATTGTTCCTTTCATTAGAAATCACAAAGACATCTCCAGCATAGCAAATGTAACCTACTACATTCAAATCAACACAAAAAGAAACCGAAATTGCAATTTCATTAACCAGATTTACAAATACCATCACTATTACTGATCAGACCCATAATTACTAAGTAGTTCCATTACAATCAAACCCATTCACAAGATCAACATCAAAACATGACCCAAAAATCTAGTCTGTAATTCCCTCAAACATCTGAGAGATTAACTATTCGTAACAGGAAAAACTAGACTGTTCGACCCCCTGCAAACACCTTAATTACATCCTTGCAAACACCTTAAAACTGTTAGTAGTTGTCATCTGCATAACAGTATCAAAACAAGCCCATTTGTTCAAAAAAAGAAAAAAAAACATTTGAGATAGCAAAATAACCACAAGAAAACCAATACCTATTCTGTCAGCAGCTTCAGCAATATGAGCAAAATGATCAGCAAACACCCACAAGATTTATTTTAATTTTTACGAATAAGCCCTTTGTCCAATTTCAAAAAATCGAAGCTTTCCTATCGAAATCTCGTTGATGTTCCAGGGATGATTATTCAGAATCATCACCGTTGTTATTATTGCTCTGCTGACTTCCTGAATTTTTAGTTGCACTAACATCGTCGTTATCGTTGATGCCCACCTCATAATCGTTGCACTCGTTGCTATACTGACTGCATGTTTCAGTTGCACTTCCATAACCTCCATCACCAGCATCTTCACTTCCTTCATCATCTTCATTATGTTCCTTCAATTTCCAACCTCGACTGGTTCACCATTCTCATCAAGACTATCAATTATTTCTCCATCATAATCAACACTCAGTCTCATTCATGGTTCTTGAAAAAAGCCGAGGGATTGCTTTTTCTGCTAAGTACCTTTCATACCATGCATCCTCCAGCTTCTTTTCTCTCTTCCTCCTTTGGTTCTCTGTCTCAGAATTTCTCTCATGATCATCACTTCTCTCAAAATAATTCTCTTTCTCTTCAAAATCACTTTCGGTTGCACTGCGGGTCTTTCTCCAAACAAATCGTATCCTCTCATGTATCTCCTCTCTTTCTCTAGCTTTCCTCACTTCTCTTGCAATTCTCTTCCTCTTCCATAGTTCATATTGTGGAGCATTTTCCTAACAAACTCTTTCGTACTCAATTTGACGATTTCTCTCGTCAATCTCTTGTTGCAGAAAAACCCTCAAATTCTCCAACTCTCTTGTACACAGAGTCTTGGAAACTTTCTTGGCGAAGTTAAAAGATGCAGAAGGCTGATTATTTCCATTAGCATTGTTTCCTCCTCGATCACCCATTATCTCTAATCTATGTTTTTCTTGGATACTTTTTGTATATTTTGGAAATTCGTTGTTTAGTTTCCTTTTGTAGAGAAGATGATGTTAATAGTCATTTAAGGCATTCGGTGGAATGTCTCGTCCCTTAGCTATTCATGTATATTCTAAGGCATGCACAACAAGTCTTAAACCTATCATAACTCCTTCTTAACTCATGCGCTCCAACATTGCTAATGGGAGTGTACCAAATTAGTAGGGGGTGTCCAAAATCATATAAGAGAAAACTGGTTCTGCCTTGGGGCTAGTACGCCCCCCACTAATTTGGTACACCCCCATTAGCCTAATTGTAGACTTTTCCGATTCTCATTATCTAATAACTTCCATTAATAGGTTGATAGACAGTTCAACCAAACACTATTATCATATTTGATTTTTGGTAGATACTGAAGAGACAACACTTGTTGAGAGGCATTATGTGGCGTTGGTATACTACATCTATAATAGCAGTGTTCACACCTGAAATAGATTAAGATGGGACATATAAAATCAGTATACTTGTGTATATTTATTTAATTTTATTTAAAAGATGGGTTGTATCTCGAACCGCATCATGGTTTGGTTCAGGCATGATGCCATATCTCAATACCCAGGTCCCTGACAACCTGACCAACAACTAATTAATCAACTAATGTCAAACAAATCAGGTCAAACATAGGTCAAGCAATATTTTTCTGCACACTTGTGTATATATGGGTCATATCTTGAACTGCAGCATTGTTTGGTTGAGGCATCATGCCATATCTCAATACCCTGGTCCCTGACCAACAACTCAAATGAGCCACAAAAATCTACCAACACTATGTCCGGAACAGCGCCTGAGACACATTATCAGTTCATCTAATTCTATTGATTTGATCTGCAGAAAACTTCAGCAACAACAATGAATGAATCAATCAATTCTTCTGTGAAACTTCGATGTTACCCATAGATTTAAGTTTAATCGATCTTTCATAGAAGTATTGACACTGATTCATAATCTTGGAATTGCAAATATGGATTTTGTTCATCCAAGATATTTTGCATTCATTCATTTGGGGGTTTCTTGGAGATTCAGCTGCAGAAAACTTCATCAACAACAATGAATCAATCGATTCTTCTATGAAACATCAATTCAAGCCTAGATTTTAGTTAATCGATATCTCATAGAAGTATTGATAGTGATTCATAATTTTGGAAATGCAAATCTTGGTCATCTTTATCTAAGGTATTTCTTATTCATTCATTTTGGGGTTTAACGATTTTACAAATTGGATGTTACACACGCTTTATTTTGAATGGTACAATTTCTGATGGTGATTATGAAGTATGAACATCTCTATGTTTCGGATTTTAGGTTTATTTTTATGTTGTTGTGAATTGAATCATGTTTTGAGAATCTTTTGTGATTATGAACATCTCAATTGCATGTTTTATGCCTCCACCAAGTAGTTTTATCAATAATTGACAGATGATCTTAGACTCAGATATAGTATTTGGTTGTAGGATGTCAGCATTGGTAAATAAAGCTTGTATTCTTTTTTGAGAATTAGTATCTCAGGAATCTTTGTGATTTGTATTCATTGTCAAATTATAGAATTAGGTGTGTGGATTGTATATGGTAAGTAGGGTTTGTGTCAATTATGTGCAAGTCGAATATGACGCAACCAACATATATAGATGTTCGTAATTTGTCCCTTCGCCAGATTGTAGATTAAGACTAGGTGTGTATATGCCTCTCCATTAGTATGCATTTTTTTTCATTACATTCTAGTCTTGTACATGTTCCAGTTCTTTGCATTGTGGCTTTAGTTTCTAAATTACAACCTGCATCTCCAACATTATCGACACACAATCATCAGACAATATAGATAAACTGACTTCATTATATTGCATTTCATAAAGTTACAACCTTTCTGTTCATTCAATGTTGAGCAACATTTAGCAGCAACACTATCATGTTCATATCCAGTTATACAAAAAAAATCCAAGTACCAAAAACAAAAAGAAAAAAGCAAAATAAACACAATTGTCGCCATTTCCACAACCAAAAAATAAAACATGATTCAGTGACTTACCATTTTCCTTCAATAAGGCTTACTCATTATACCCGATCACTCGGAATCGAAATTATCAGATTCTGATTTCTCGGAACACTCTTCCTCATCATCACACTCTTCCTCCTCGTCACAATAATCTTCCTTCTCATCATACTCTTCCTATTCATCATACCCCTCTTCCTATTCATCTTCATCTGACTCCACCTCGGAATCGGTCTTTTGAGCCAAAATTTCATCATTAACCCAAAGAATCTCATCTTCGCAAAAATCCTCAAGTGACTCTTCTAGGTTAGATGCATCTTCGTCTGAATCTGTAATGGAGATATCACTTATATTATGAACAACAAAAACTGGAGCTTCGGTAGCACTTGTATCAATATCGCGCTTTTCATAGTCTTTTGCCTCTGCCTCCTTGATCTCTGCAATTTGCGCCAACCTTCTTATTTTGTCCTGCACTGCATAGTACTTTTCCTTCTATTCTTCATCTATGAAGGGATCACAGAGACGCTTATTTGGAAAATCTCTATCGGTTTCTTTGGAAAAATCTGTAACGGTTTCTCTTGTACTTTATTTTCCGCATCATGCATGTTTTTCCAGAGAGGATCAAGTTCAATATCACTCAACAAGTCACTTAATCTCTTTTGTACTTTCTGGAGATCATCCTTGGTCATCTGCCCAATCATCTTCATAGTGGCGGATAACCTTTCTTGTCTTTGCCACTCTTCCCACTCTTTCAATTGTTGTTCTTCAGTCATGGGGCCTTTATCCTTTCGTCTGCGTCGATCATCATCATCAGCCATTTTGATTGATTTGATTTAGAAAAAAATTCAGAAAATAGTCATCTCCGTCTACAAATTTTCATTGTGAAATTATTTGCTCTCTGACCCTTTGGTTCCCCCTTATAAACTAGTCTAACCTAAAAGACACAACATTTCGCAACAGACATAAACTCTAAATTCTTGCAAGGTCATGCCAATTCCCTAGAGAAAGCTTTAATTGGGAATATCACCTGACAATTATAACCGCTAATTTTGGTCTGAATTCAGAGGGCTTTGTGGTTGAAAACTTGAATGGGCAATTCTATAATGGTACCCCTGCTTTTAAGTGTAAAATAACCTATAAAAGGTAATTTTCTCATTCTCACAGTCGCAGATAATTTGCTGCCGGCGAGGATAATTTTGTCATTTTTACCATTGGCGGGATTTTTTTTCTCGCTTTGGTCAGTTTCATAGTCGTCGGAAAATTTGCTTTCACCATTGCCGGGAAATTTGCTTTCGTTGTCACCGGAAAATTTATTATCACCGTCGACGGGAAATTTGCTTTCACCGTAGCCGGGAAATTTTCTTTTACCCTGGCCGAAAATTTAGCTTTCACCATCGTTGGATCCATCCAATCTGATGTTTGACATCAAAAACCTCACCTGGACGAGAACCTATGATGTTCAATTCAAACATATTTCGTCGCCAGTTCATCCGAAAGAGAAACTAAGGTCCAACTCTAGTAATCTTTGAACCTATGATGTTCAATTCTAATATATTTTGTCGCCAGTTCATCCGAATGAGAAACTCAGGTCCAACTCTAGTAATCTTTGAACTGAGATGTTCAATTCTGATATATTTCATCGCCAGTTCATCCAAAAGAGAAAGTCAGGTCTAAATCTAGTAATCTTTGAACTTGTGATATTCAATTCTGATATATTTCATCGCCAGTTCATTCGAACGAGAAACTGGTCCAACTCTAGTAATCTTTGAACATGTGATGTTCAATTCTGATATATTTCGTCGTCAGTTCATCGGTAAGAGAAACTCAGGTCTAACTCTAGTAATCTTTGAACTTGTGATGTTCAATTCTGATATATTTCGTCGCCAATTCATCCGAAGGAGAAAATCAGGTCCAACTCTAGTAATCTTTGAACCTGTGATATTCAATTTTGATCCAGTTCATCCGAAAGAGAAACTCGGGTCAAACTCTTGTAATCTTTGAACCTGTGATGTTCAATTCTGATTATTTCATCGCCAGTTCATCAGAAAGAGAAACTCAGGTCGAACACAAGTAATCTTTGAACCTGTGATGTTCAATTCTGATATATTTCGTCGCCAGTTCATCCGAAAGAGAAACTCAAGTCCAACTCTAGTAATATTTGAACATGTGATCTTCAATTCTGATATATTTCATCGCCAGTTTATCCGAAAGAGAAACTCAGGTATAACTCTAATAATATTTGAACATGTGATGTTCAATTTTGATATATTTCGTCGCCATTTCATCCGAACAAGAAACTCAGGTCCAACTCTAGTAATCTTTGAACTTGTGATGTTCAATTCTGACATATTTAGTCGCCAGTTCATCCGAACGAGAAACCCATGTCCAACTCTAGTAATCTTTGAACCTGTGTTATTCAATTCTGAGCACCATTTCATCCGAATGAGAAGCTCATGTCCAGCTCTAGTAATCTTTGAACCTGTGATGTTCAATTCTAATATGTTTCATCGCCAGTTCATGTGAAAGAGAAACTCAGGTATAACTCTAGTAATCTGTGAACCTGTGATGTTCAATTCTGATACATTTCGTTGCCAGTTTATCCGAACGAGAAACTCGGGTCCAACTCTAGTAATCTTTGCACCTGTGATGTTCAATTCTGATATATTTCGTCGCCAGTTCATCGGAAAGAGAAACTCAGGTCCAACTCTAGTAATCTTTGAACTTGTAATGTTCAATTCTGATATATTTCGTTGCCAGTTCATCCAAAAGAGAAACTCAGGTCCAACTCTAGTAATCTTTGAACCTGTGATATTCAGTTCTGATATATTTCGTTTCCAGTTCATCCGAAAGAGAAACTGAGGTCCAACTCTAGTAATCTTTAAACCTGTGATGTTCAATTCTAATATATTTCGTCTCCAGTTCATCCGAAAGACAAACTCAGGTCAAACTCTAGTAATCTATGAACCTGTGATGTTCAATTCTGATATATTTCGTCTCCAGTTCATCCTAAAGAGAAACTCATGTCCAACTCTAGTAATCTTTGAACCTGTGATGTTCAATTCTGATATATTTCGTCGCCAGTTCATCCGAAAGAGAAACTTAGGTCCAACTCTTGTAATCTTTGAACCAGTGATGTTCAATTATGATATATTTCGTATCCAGTTCATCTAAAAGACAAACTCAAGTATAACTCTAGTAATCTGTGAACATGTGATGTTCAATTCTGATATATTTCGTCTCCATTTCATCTGTAAGAGAAACTTAGTTCCAACTCTAGTAATCTTTGAACATGTGATGTTCAATTCTGATATATTTCGTCGCCAGTTCATCCGAACGAGAAACTCAGGTCCAACTCTAGTAATCTTTGAACCTGTGATGTTCAATTCTAATATATTTCGTCTCCAGTTCATCCGAACGAGAAATTCAGGTCCTACTTGACCACATATTTGACCAACTTGACCCTAAATTTGACCAACTTTACCTTGATCTGGACGCCTTGGACTTATATATTTTGAGAGAAAAAACAAATCTCTCCTTAATTATTGTACTCTTCTCTCTTGTCCGAAAGTTTTGGCTCTCAAATTTCGTTTCCCTCTTACTTTCCCAATCTAATAACTCTTTTTGATATTCATTACCTCACAAATTTGAAACCCCATATGATTTCCCTCTCAAATTTCATTTCCCTCCTCTGACTCAATAATTGCAGCTCTCCTCATGTTTTATTAAAAGAGTGAGACGAAGAACTCAAGACTTTTTTCCCATCTTTCGTTGTATCTCATTCAATCTCAATGTATTTTCTTTGTGCCTTTTAGCTACAAATAGATTTATCAAAATTATTTATTTTTCTCCTTTAGGGTTTCTATTTGTTGAATAGATCTGTATGAAGATCACTAGTATGTTTTAGATTTGTACTTTTCCCTTTAAAATTAGGCTTTTCCTGGTTGTAATCTCAATAGATTTTAACAAATATTTTCGTTTTTTTCTTTTGGTTGTTGTTGTTTACTACTTAACATCTATATTGTTTACTTCTTAGCATCCATGTGTAATTCCTTTCAATATATTTCTGCTTTACATTTAAAGTTTACTTATTTTTAGTGGTTTGCATTATCTTTCAATAGTTTGTTCATATGATGATGTTTATTACTTTACATCTTGTTTTCTCCTGGATGTTGTAATCTCTTTCTATAGATTACAACCCAAATAAGGTTTATTCAACTTTCATCTCATTCATCAGACTGATGCTATGGATTTATGGTTGTTTGGTTGTAATCTATTTCCTTCTTGTTATGTATGCGGTTTGTTGTTACGTTTCTTATATGAACAGTATTGGTCCTGCAAATTTGTGTAATAGTTTGAATAAATTCATTATTAGACAAAATCAACTTTGTCAAAATGAATTTATTCCGGCCCTTAGAGAGCCTTGCAGGATTAATTAGTATACACCTACATTGATATGAGTTGTATCCTTCGTCTAGGATTCTAGCCATTCCCATGAGTGCAATGCTACTGCCGGTTTCATTTTTAATTGCAGGTTTATTTTGTCACCAGTTATGATCTATTCAATAATGAAGTTTCTATAAATGATTTGATTCCAAGTTCTTGAACATGAATTGAAGGATTGGCGTACAACCACAAAAGCACTGTAAATTCATTTTTATGCCTAAAGATACAACACCTAGCACAGAGTTTGCGGAGACAAAACATATATACTACTTGTCTAGTTTTTTGAAGACTTTGTGCATGTGGGTTATATATTTTGACACAAATCATGATCCCCTCATAGAGATGGATACAACAAACTAGACAAGTAACCTCATTAATTCCAGTTGGAGAGTGAACATGAGGCTGCTACAGGTTTCCTGAAGGTTTGTTTTGTACCTATTGTGATCTCTTCAAGTATGTTTTTGACATAATTCCTCACAAAAGATGCAACTTACAACCATACAGTTTCCGGAGTGGAGATGTATTAGTTGTTAGGTTTGTTGTAAATGAAGGAGATCAATGTAGCAAACCTGCTAACTGACTCATCTCCACTCTAATTTCATTAGTGGGTAAACTCATACAATAATTAGTTTCTCTTGGTTGTAGGATAGGTATACAACAACAAAAGAACAAGATATTCATTTTTATGCCATAATAAACAACTCACCACAGAGAGTTTTCGTAGAGAAAACCTATTACTGTATATCTTAATTTTCCGTAAACTCTGTGTAGGTGTGTTGTTTATTTTGGCACAAATCAAGCTTACCTTATTGAGATCGATGTCGTAAACTTGACAAGTAACCTCTTTAATTCCAGTAGGTGAGTAAACTTTTAACATATTATAGTTTCTTGCATTACTTATCATTATTATGTTCTCTTTCCATTGATGAAAATTGGTTTATTCTTACTACCCTTCCCTTTTTTTTTCCAGGATTCATTGATGCGACCTGAAGCTGTGTAAGTGTGGAAAAATTCATAGGTAACAAGTGCGTATCTTGTAATGTATTTTTTCCACCACTTATGTAGCCTTGCAGGACCAGTGTACACCAAGATAAGAGGTGGGATAGTTTTGAGGTACCTCAGATGTGCTCGCATAGCCGTTATATAAGACACTGTTGATGCGAAGGTGCATGTTTCCTTTTCTATCTCAGGTTTGTTTACTTACCTATTATGATCTCTTCAAATATATGTTTTGCATGACTCCTACCAAAAGGTGCAACTTACCACCATAGATTTTTCAGAGTAGATACGTATTAGTCGTTAGGTTTGTTGTAAATGAAGGAGATGGATGCAGCGCACCTGACAACTAATACGTTTTCCTATCTAATTCCATTGGTGACTAAACTCTTATGATAATTAGTTTCCCTTTTCATTGTTTTATCCTGACTGAAATACTCACTTACTACCATTCTCTTTTTGTTTTCTGAGGACTCATTGACCGGAAGACTTGAAGTTGGAGATGTATTAGTGTCGCAGTACCATCTGAAGTGAAGAAAAAGATAAGATATTGTTGTCTGTTCCTACAAGACTATTCAAGAGCTGGAATAAATGAAGTTTCTTCAAATGATTTGATTCCGAGCTCTTGAACAGGTCTTGTAGGATAGGTATACATCAACGAAAGAACCAGATATTCATTTTATGCTAGTACAAACAACTCACCACGTCGAGTTTTAATAGAGAAAACATATTATTGTATATCTTAATTTTCCGTAAACCCGATGTAGGTGAGTTGTTTATGTTGGCACAATTCAAGCTCACCTTATTGACATCGATGCTGCAAACCTGACAAGTAACCTATTTAATTCCAGTTGGTAAGTAAACTCTTAACACATTAGAGTTTCTTGCATTATTATGGTCTCTTTCCCTTGATGAAAATTAGGTTGCAGGTTAGGTATACAACAACAAAAGATCAAGATGTTCATTTTTATGGCAGAAGAAACAACTCACTACATCGAGTATTGGTAGAGACATATGACTTGTTAATTTTCCTAATACTCGATGCATATGTGTTGTTTCTGTTGGCACACATAATGCTTACCTGATGGAGATTCATACTACCATTTTCTTAACAAGTTGGTGAGTAAATTCTTAACACACTAAAGTTATGTGCATTAGTTATCATTATTATGGTCACCTCTAAATGAAATTTTTGGTTGATTCATACTACCATTCTCTTTGCTTTTCGAGGAAACACCTAAAGCTGGATAAATAATGAAAAAGTGAGACCGCGTTGGCCTTGCAAAGCTGTACAAGCGAGGGATTAACTTGTAACCAAGATCAAGATTCTTGAATTAAGTTTATCCATGCCCTTGTATTGCATTGCAGGAAATTGATAAAGAAATATAATTAGAACTTTTTATGTGCAAGAATACCTGGACATGTGGACAAGTTAGAAGATATGAGACAGTGTTGGTCCTGCGAAGCTGTGGAAGTAGGACAACTGATAAGTAACCCATTTTCGTCTCTAATTCTTATGGTGAGTAAACTCTTACTACTAGTCTCTCATATTTTTTCATATGAACCGTGTATGTGAATTGGCAGTTACAATTATGTCAAATAAGTATAAACTTTTGATACTTCGGTTGTCAATGTTCAAATTATTATTATTGAATGGTATTCAACAATGAATATGTATCAAATCCAGAATGACAATGCACATGTAACTAAATGATTCTTTGTCTCTCCTACGAATATTGTTCCTAATTTGATTATCACTAATTTTATTATTTGCAGAAGTATCACATCCAGAATGATCATGTAAAACGAAATGCCCAAATTACTGAATGAATCTTTCTCTCATATGAGATTTGTTTCTAATTTTGGTTTTTGTTTCATTTATTGTTTTGTCAGGATACTGGAATTTATGGCAAGAGATGGTTGAGGCTACTATAATGTCAATGAACGACTTCTTTTCAGCCAAGGTATATATAATGCAGAACAACACTTGCTTATATTTAGAAACTGCTGAAAAACACAACCCTTGTCATTTGATTATAATCATATAGGGAACCATGTATTTTTTTAGGCTTAAGCAGTTCTTCCAATGTAAAGATGATACTCATATATACTTTACGTATGTGAATGATTGAGGAGTATGTGCTCTATAACAGTTGAATGAATGAATTCCTTATGATACTAGAATGAGAATGTATGTATTGTGGAATGAATTTGAATTCCAGAATAATTGAATGAATTCCTTGTGCTAGCTGCTAGAATGAGATTGAATTATGGATTTCAGATTCAGTATTGCAGGTTCAGAAATGAATTACAATGCATCTTCGGAAACTAATTGTATTGCAGCTTCAGAAATGGATTGCATTGCAGGGTCCAATTATGGCAGCTTATTTATAACAGTAAAAAAAGTTTTTTTTTTTTCGAAAACTATTTTTTTTTCAAACGTCGAATCAACGTTATAAAATCTATTAGTAATTAGCACACCTGGCAAATTAATTACTGTTACAATGAATTTTCAACGTCTAAAGGCGTTAGTCTATATGGTACAAGCGATAGACACGTGGCAGACGACAAATGTTACAGTCAGCTGTTACGAATCGAATCGTTACAGCAAGCTGTTATATCCAAAATGTTACAATCAATCATCAACGTTTGAAGCCGTTAATCTAAACGTTAGAATATATTGACACGTGTCATACGACAGTTGTTACACTGACTTATCACGGTTGTGAATCATTACAATAATTGTTAGATCCAATCTGTTATAATCAACTAAACAACGATTACAATTGTTGTTGTAGCTGTTACAAGGAAGGACAGGTGGCAATAAGTCAACTGTTACACACAAAGTCTCCGTTACACCAATCTGTTATAGGCTAACCGTTACGACCTGTACAATCACGGCCATCTGTTACAACAAAATGACATCAGATAAATCCTGTGCTGCCTAGATAACCGTTGGTGTATTTATTCCAACGAATGAAACCGTTATCTAATAAATTTTTATTGTAATGAAACCAACCGTTGATCAAATATTGTAACACTAATAATAACGACACTTTTCCAACGTTTTTTTGACGTTACAATATATAGATACTAACATTTTTTCAACGTTACAAATTCCCTGATTTCGTGTAGTGCGATGAACCGCTCTTTTGTAAGTCCACAAACACGGTTTCATTTTTTAAATCAATATGCTTTACCTCAACATCAATTTTCCTATGGTCGTGGTGTGGCAAATCAAAACTATCATATATCACAAGTTCGTGACCCCTAATGGCGAGAAGTTTACATTATCTGACATATATGAATGGTTTAAAAGCTCAAACTTTATCCTCGGGGTCCTTATACGGAGAATACTTACTCTAAGATTCCATAACATAATACCAATATATATTCTAGAGTAAGTAGTTTTCCTTTACTTGGAGGCACACCAGGGTTACCTAACAACATCTTATTTTATGTCCCTGATTATCTTATGCATGATGGTGCAAGCTTAAGTAATCTCACTACATTTTTCCACAATTATTCCATGGTATTTCAATAATCATAGTAAATTACAAAGTTCTCGTTCATTATTGTGGTACTAATATGTGCATGATATTGTATTTTATATTGAAATAATAAAATACCTTATAATTTTAATTACAATGATTTACAGCAAAAGGTGATGAAAAACATCATTCCTTTGAGTGTACAAAGCTAATATGCAGAAGAGTGTCTAAGAATTGACCAGATATCTTCGCTGGAGGAATTATTGGAAACATATGCCTTTTGTAATTTTAGCAGTTCTAGTTGTGCGGATGAGGATCTCATTGATGTATTCAAAAGGGTAAGACATCTCTTTGCTCATGTGTTTTTTTCCTTATTGTATTGGGTTTTGATAGTATTTTTGTGTTTAAATGGGTTGTATGTATCCCTTTGAACCGATAGATAATAATACTTTGATACATTGACATTCTTAATTTTTGAATAATCGTTTTTGAATAAAATCTATTTTGGGTTTGCAGTTTCTGTAGCAATAACGTGGTGTGGATTTTTAAACCCATAACAAATGGTACATATGAAAAGCATTGTAAAGTTACATGGGTTAACGATTTGTGCAAGTTTACAAGGCGATTGTACAATAGGATATCACTTGGTGCGTTGAGATTCCCAAGAGAGAAAAAGATTACAGATTATTATTGCAAATTAATATTCATCTTTCTTGGTAGAGGTAATACAAAAGTAATTATTTTATCTAGATTTAATGATTGTCTTGTTATGAGCATCTAAAATCTGTTTTATGATTCTAGTGTTTTTTGTTTATAAGTTAGAAATTAATTTTCTATTAAAATGATTGTTTTAAATTGGTAATGTTTTTTTCTCTCCGTTTTCTTGTACCTCCAACGAGACCCAAACATTATAGAAATTACGCACCTTCATGATTGCCTTCACTAGAAAATACTCCCTCCATCTCAAATTAACAGTCCTAATTGACTTTGTTAAGATATTAAGGAAATCCTATAAAATGTCGTGACTACCCCTATTTAATGTTATGTTGTTACCAAAACTAAAATTAATAGCATTAAAAATTATAAATTAGATAGTATTTTAGGACAGATAAAAAAAGACAGAGGGAGTAATATTTTAACTTGAACTAAGCTTTTTTTTTCCTTTGTTTTATGCAAGAAACTGAATTTCTACTCCGTGTAAAAAATCTTCAGGTGTGCTTCGTATTTTTAATACCAGACTCGCCATTGTTATTATCTCGGAAACTATAAAGGCCTAACGTTGCTGCATTTTCCCAAATTTTATATATGTAAAGTGTAATATGCATCTACAAGTGACGCGTTCTTTCCTTTTTACATATAACCATATGTGAAATGAAATAAGGTTATAAGATTATAGGAAAAAGATTTTTATTAAGGTTATGAGGTTACAATGAAGTTCTTAAATTTTCTTTTTGCTTCATGGAAATGGAGAAGTTCTTGCAAACTTGTCGTGCCTGTGTAGAAAAAGGTCATCAAATTTTACTACCATCATACCCGTATTTGATTGGGCTTGTCTGTGAAATATCATAATATAAAAGCCAAGAAAGCATGCAGAGAACACAAAGATGTTTGCTAAGCACATTGGGAGGACTTTCAACCCACACTTAGCTTTTTAACTTAGTAAACTTTGAATTTAACAACCTTGTCAGCTCCTCCAATATAATATGGGTTATTTAACGTTTGGTATCCAGTAAATGTCCAGTACCTAGCTTTGGTACCCAATATTTAAATAATTAATGGTTGGTATCTAGATCCGCCGTTGACCAAAAAAAAACTTATCAAATTTTTATTATAAAGATGCTTAAAAATACCAAATTATCCCTAATAAAAAAACCCTAAAAATGTTTCTCCATATCTGTCGCTCCAAACCGCCGTCGCATACCAAGTTTGCATATATTATGAGAGACTTGTGTGATATTAAAATCTCATTTACAATTATCTTCCAACTTAATGGTAAGAAATAAACTTGCTAGTGTTTAATTAATTGGTTTGTGAATTGAAGGGTGTTTGATGTTGGTGGATTTTCGTGAGCTAAAACAAGTTGCGTCAACTGACACTTCTAACAAGCAGGTTGCGGGCAAGAGCTGCTGGTGGAAATTTGTGAATTTGATGTTGATCATGTGTAACTTATTACAGCTTTCAACCTGCAAATTTATTATTTCCCATCATTCAAACAGAAAATCCAACACATGTTCATCCATTCCTAGCGTTTTTTTTCTCCTCCAAATCGACGACAACAACAATATTTCAGTCCCATTTTTCTATTTATTTTTTGCTATTATTTGAGTTTCAATGTAACTTAATATTCTCTAAATTTATATCAGATGTTCCTCAATCACATGGACTCTAAAAGATCTCCTAATCGTTGTTCTTATAACAAAGAAAACAATTTCAGTAGCCTTTCTAGGAATATTAACAGTGGTTTTCCATTCCGGGATGGACACGAAATGTTGGGTCATTTCAAGTTCTAAAAAGTAATGGCTCGTTTGAAGTTCCAATAGGTCTTTAGTAGGTTGGAATTGAGGCCAGAAAGATAGCAAGCAGCTTAGCAAAAGAGATGGTTGAACGATTAAAGAAAACAATTATTTTCTTCAAGGGTAAAATCATAAGATAGGATAACATATTAAGAAAAATGGTTTAAGAAAAACAAAATAAAGATTGGTCAAATGTTGACTTAGACGGTCAACGGATGGTCTAGGTACCAACCATTAATATTTTAAGTATTGGGTACCAAAGCTAGTTGTTGGACATTTACTGGGTACCAAACGTTAAATGTCCCATATAATATCTAATTTGAAAACAAGTTCTACAATCACCTAGCTAGACTTTCGACGTTATAATAGTTATCTTCACATCTAATTTTAATGAGAATTTTATTTGACAACACATATTTCGTCATTGACTTGCTTAATTGAGTGTAGACCAATACCCATTTTTCGCTACAATCACCTAGCTAGACAACTTCTTTGTTCGCATTTTGCAAGCCTGTCGATGAACTTTTACAACATTTTTATCAAAAACAAATTCTATAATCACCTAGACTATGACGTTATAACAGAATGTTACGATCTTTCCAACTAATTTTTTTTCATTCCATTCAATAACACACAATCTTCTATTGACTTGCTTAAATGAGCGCAGGTCAATACCCATGATTCTTACCTTAAGTTAGTAGAAGTTGATTGCACCTGATAGATAAAAATATTCTCTCAAAGTATGATCTCCTAGGTGTAGTTCTAGGGATCATTGTTCTATCCTATAAAAAAAAATATGGTGCACCAAATTATTTCAAGATTGATCTTGATTTTAGATTCAATCTGTCACCCAAGTTTGAAACTTCAATAATTACATACAAGATCGTCAAACTGTCGAATATAGCCTATAGTTAACAATACGCATAAGGATCACATGTCCTTTAAAATGTGAAATTTTGAACAATTGGATTCTTGTGTACTTCAACTGATTTTGATCCAAATCTCAAGATAGAGATTTTCCAATCAAATACAAGATGTTAGTTGTCTGAGCTGAGTGTTTTTTTCTGTTGTGGTTTGTTTAATAAGACCACAACATGGTTCTAATTCTTTTTTAATAAAAAATGAAAAATAAAAGAAGTCAATAGATATCTCAACACCATCTAATTTTTGATTCATTGTAACCTCATTTATGTTTTTTTATATGTAGTTGAAAGGTGTATGGCTGCTAATATGGATACCAAATTTATTGGGAAGGGTATCAAACCTCAAATAAAGAACATGTAATTGGGGGATATGAAATAATAATCTTATTGTTCATACCAGCATAGTATTTCAACAAATTTTTTTTTACTATGCCGATATGAACAAATAAAACAAATTATAAAATATTTTGTTTTACATGAGTTTTGACACCTTCCCAGCAAACGAATACTCCCGTTAGCAATGTTGAAGGAGTATTGTACAATGAGCAGCTCAAGTGATCTACCAATTTTTACCTAATTAGGAAGCTGAAGTCAAGGCCACAAAGCACATTTTTAGATTTTTTTTTTTTCCGTATGGATATCTTGTTATTTCAAAGGTACTTAGACATTGACCACACGTGAAATTAGCAATTAGACATTGTACCAATGGCAGAGCCAGAAAACTCAATGAATGGGGGGGTTAAAAACTATTTTGTATAAATAAAGGGACTTAGGTGAACTAAAAGACTACGTAACTGGTAGACTAAATACTAAATATGAGGAAAAATGAAAGGTGGATATGTGGTTTATGAATATTTAGAGGGGCTAAAAAAACGCACTTTCAGTCGTCTTTTTGAATTGCATGAGGCCGTATTACAAAAGGCAGAGTCGGTAAACCAAACCAAAAATCAAAAGCGTTTCATTCATTCTAGTGCCCACATGATGTCTCACTCTCAACTCAACTTGCACGTAGAGGAATAGTCCAAATTCTCAATATTCATAAAAGTTAGTTGGAGTTGGACCAGAAGTATGCAGTAGCTGACCTGAGAGCATCGTACTGGTTGATATGCCTACTTTTCAAAAGAAGACCACTAGACCAGACCAGAAAGACACAAAAACGCATAAACCCCCGCCTTTCCTCTCCTCTTCAATCCCCCACTCTCTCTGAATCATTTCTCCTTCGTTTCTCTCCCCCCTCCTCTATCTCTCTCTATTCGCTCTTCACCTAAACAGGTTAGTGACAAGAAAATATTTCTTTTTTGCAAATGTAAATTTGGTTCAGGACTGAGTGAGCTAAATTTAAATTTAAGATTGATTGATTATTGAGTTTTCTGTGATTTAGATCTCGTTTTGTACTTTTCATTTCACTCGATTCGTTTGAATTAATTGTGTAATTTTAGGGATTTTTTCTTGTTGGGCTGAAGCTTGATTTATCAGTAAGTTAATCAACGTTGTTTTATGTTGATTAAATTTGGGTCAACGTGATTTTTTTTTATCTTTGATTGTATCGACAGGTCAAACCTGATGGCTTAATAGGAATCCTTTGTTGAAAATTTGATTTTCATTGGGAATGTTGAGAGATCATGTAATAATATAACTTAGATCCAGTGTATTAACTAGTAAATTTGAGAATTTTCTGATCAAATTTCTCTTCAAGAGATTGGTAAATTGCTTAGTGATTTCCATTTTGAGGATTGTGTTATGTTCTGGTTGAATTTATGAAAAATTTCCAAGTGAAGTAGTAACTGGAATTTGGGTTCTTTTTCATTTTGCAATCAATCTGAGTCAATATTGGCATGTTATTTAGTGTTTAATGGTATGGTGCATTGTTTACAAAATGTAGGTTTGGGGCTACCGCAGATTGAATCACCATGTTTCGCAAAAAACAGACTCCTAATCAGGAAAATGATTCTGCCCAGAAAGATGCCAAGGTTAGAGAATTTCTAGCTAAAATATCTATTTACTTATGAATGTGATTTTATATGTTCCAGAAATCACGTTGCTTAATCTTTTACATGTTTCTGAATTGCGATTTTCCTGTTTTGACATTTTAATTTGTCCAACTCTTAAACTCATATAGAGATATAACACAGCAATTTTGGGCATGTAATTCTTTCATAACCAGGTGAAGGAGCTCAAGACACTGATTGGGCCACTTTCTGGACGTAGTTTACAGTACTGTACTGATGCATGCATAAGGAGATATTTAGAAGCTCGGAATTGGAATGTTGACAAGGCAAAAAAAATGTTGGAGGAGTCTCTTAAATGGAGGTCAACATATAAGCCTGAGGACACCCGCTGGGTAAGCCAGACTGGCCCTTATTAGTTGTTTTCAGCAATACAAAACAAATTTCACATACAATATTGCTATTTGATTCCTTTTTCACAATTGCATATATGATACCCAAATATACATTTCTCTTAAAATTGACCTGATTGAGATAAAGTTGGCAACCTTTTGGGGATCTTTTTTTTATTTCCTGCATCAATCCAAGAAATGTCAAACTTACTGCTGGAAACCCTTACTTTATCAGAATGAGGTAGCACATGAAGGTGAGACTGGCAAAGTGTACAGAGCCAACTTTCACGATCGGTGTGGGAGGACAGTTCTCATATTACGACCAGGAATGCAGGTCTGTACTTGAATTATCTCCTTTGATTGGACATTCATCTATTCTCTAGACTTACCCTTTTTTAATGTTAATTCATGCTTCTTGTTCAGAATACAGCTGTAGCTGAAACTCAGATCCGCCATTTAGTATATCTTATCGAAAATGCTATCCTTAACCTTCCTGAAGGTCAAGAGCAGATGTCTTGGTTGATAGATTTCACTGGATGGTCATTGAACACCAACGTCCCCATCAGAACTGCACGGGAATCGGCAAATGTTTTACAGAATCACTACCCTGAGAGGCTCTCTGTTGCGTTTCTCTACAATCCCCCAAGGATTTTTGAAGCATTTTGGAAGGTTTGCATTCCAAACACGCTCAGTTTTGATTATCGTTCCGTCTTTCCTTTACTTTTGGTAATGAATTTAGGAATTATTTGGTAACTTATCTAGCACCAGCAACCGATCTGATGCCTCTTCCTCTGTTCCTCTGCAGATTGTTAAGTACTTTCTGGATCCAAAAACAATCCAGAAGGTAAAATTCGTATACCCAAATAAAACAGATAGTCTGGAGCTTATGAAGTCATACTTTGATATGGATAACCTTCCTATCGAGTTAGGTGGAAAGGCTAATATGCAGTATGACCACGAAGAGTTTTCAAGAATGATGGCCGAGGATGATGTAAAATCTGCAACCTTTTGGAGTGGATCTGATAATAATAAGCTTGCTGTTGTAAGTAAGGGATATTCAGGAGGAGCAGAGGTAGTTCCAGAGCCATTGGCCCTTGCACCACCCGCCAGCTGAGTCCCAAACACCTTCCAGCGGTATAGTTAGAAAAGCCGCTAGCAAATGTACTTGCCAAAACTATTGGCTACCCATTGTAGTAAGCTGAAGTAATTTTCTTAGGGTGCCTCTGATCATTTTTACTGTGTAATTCACAGATGCCTCCATACCCCATTTATAATAAAAATGAAAAACTTTCATCTCTGTGTATTGTTTACAAGTGAGATGCATTTCTTCTATCTCTCTCTCACACACTGGCACGCACTTAAGTAGCAGTGTGGTTGTTTCTGGAAAATTGAATAAAAGGGAGCAATAACTTGAGCACGGATAGCCTGAGTCTCATTTCTAATATACACACAATTGATACTCTGCACTCTATATGTATGAACAAACAAAAATAGTCTTACAAGCTTACAATCAAGAGTCGCAACGCCAAACTACCTAGGACTAGGTTTGCAAATTCTTTAACAAATCATTGTTATCAGTTTTCAAGTTGAACAAACAACAACAATATGAATCCAGACAGCTACAAGGAAATTCTTATATTTGAGTAAACATTCCGCGACACTGAGAGAACACCTCAGGAACACTGCTAAAACCTAACCGGTTTTTGAAAACTTTTTATCTTTTTTCTTTTGGATTCTCCGGGATCAACTGTCTAGCATTAAGGTGAACCATGCATACTATATCAGTCGCCTTTTGAAAGTTCTTGTAGTTGTTTGGTATGTGCGGACCAGCAAACCTACTCCAATCCCAACTCCAAGGCAAACACCTAGCCCGATCCCAACTCCTACTCTCACCCCGGCATTGAACCATGATAATTCACCATCATCCCCTTCTATATATTCTTCCCTCATGTACAAGCTGTTATAATCTTCGTCGTTATCTGGTTTGTAGTCCCGGTATCCTGATATCTGCAGGAAAAAGGATATAGAGAATATGTCATGATGCTTCCCCCTCAATGACCACATATTTTATTTTATTTTTGAAGCATAATGACCACATATATGACGAGTCTATTATGATGTCGCATGCAAACTGAATCCAGGAACATGTTTCATGAATCTCCCAATCAATAACTCAGCATCAAACAAATGTGTCCAGAAAAGGAAGAGGTAGAACAATGCTGAACTGGAAAGAACCTACTAGAAAAAGAAAAAAGAAAAAAATCTACCGAGATAACTACAAGAATAATGCATCATAATTCGAGAGAATGGAGCGAGTTCTTGTGCTTCCATGTTATGCAAATGATTGAAGTATATGTCAACAAATAAGAGGTAACTTCCTAAGAACAATACTCAGCTCATTAGGTATCTTAAAGAAAAGGTGATTCTGCACAGCAAACTCCCAAGGATATGGAGGCAGGTATTCTAAACAGCTAAACTACTTGAAAGGGAAACCACTGCGCAGTTAATAATAGTCTTTAGCCATGTCGCAAAGGAAAGTTACACATTTAATCAATAAGATTAAACTTTTGATGTTTCAAGAGGAGTAGCATGTGATGTGCATTAGTGCTTCAGTCTTTATTTGATTAATCACTGAACAGAGAGAAATTAGAATGACTATATGCATCTAAATCGGGCATGATACACAATTCTCTAAGATAACCCAACCATTTTTGGAGCACTTTCTTTTAACTGATACCAAAAGCTTGATTCACATAGAAACATGTGTGCATTAATAAACACTGAGATTCAATCATGCAGTTGTCTTTGGAAGTGATGATTGATCACAATTGAAAACATGCAAAACATAAAGAGGTAAACAAGGTCTGATAAGGTTGTTGCAAAAGCTGAAATGGAAAAGGACTTCTGAGAGAAAAGAGCAAGAAAGAGATTCATGTCAGATTCTGGTAAAACATAAGACAATATACAAGACAATATTACAGAAAGAAAAGGGCATTATTGTTATATTCCCTACATTTAGAAGTTTGTGCCCAGTACCCATACTATCCTGACCAATCTAAGATAAGATTTTTAATGTGCCAGAATCCAAGCAACTAATCTATCTAGACACAGGAAATGGGTTTTTCTGTAACAAGAAAAACATGTCTAGTGCCAGGAAACATTGAAGACCTATTAACTAGAATAACTAATCAAAACATATGAACTTGCTAACTATTAATGCAACATAACTAGTACAAAAATGTGAAAAGCACAATCTAAACATCAAAAAATTGCGAATTCAGTACCAAAATTATAGTAAAACATGGACAAATTGCACTAGTTTTGTTATTAGAAAAGTAAAGTACCTGCAACGGAAGTTCAGAATCTACATCTTTCTTTGATTCCGTCGTTTCGTATTCTGGTATTGAATCTAACATTCCTTTCCTTGTATGCTTCCTCCGGAAATTTATATGTAGAGTTTTAGTCAAAATGATTGGAGTGCCCGAGAAACAACCAGCAATATAAACCTCAATTGTTGGCGAGTGCGATTCAGATTGTTTCCCCTTAAAAAAGGCCGAAGCCGATGTTATTTCCGATTGACAATTCATATTCCACTGCTTGCTATGGTTTTTCGATTCCCCAACAAAACCATTACAATTAGACAATTCCAGGACCCCAGAGAGCACAAGATCTTCTCTATCAAAAACTTCAAACTTCACACTCCCTGTCATTCTTATACTATCTGTGCTCACAAAAGTAGCTTCTTCCGATTTCTTGTCGACACGATCCCTTCTAAGTTGGGAAGTAACTCCATCAGAAAACATACTACTCCTCCCACCATTCACTTCAAGTAAGGTATCATGAGCCAGCGGGATATGATTAAGTGTGAGATATTCCGGAGTTGAACTATCAACCTCGCAATTGCTAATCCTCACATAAAATACTCTCATTTCAAACCAAGGCGATGAAGCTTTGCTCCGAGGAGATGGATACTGTGAATTCCTAATGATTTTATGGCCGGAATCAGCCACTCCACTATCATTCACCGTCTCATAAGAACTCTCCATCATCACCTTACGAAACAAACCAACAATCCTCTTGTTGTTCTTCTTCAGTGAGATCCTCACACATCAAATACAAGCTGGAATCAGATTGGTTGAAGATACCTGTGAAAACAGCACAAATTATAGAACAACTGAAAACATCTAAAGAAAAACAACAAATTGATAAGAAGAAACACCTAAAGCTGAGCTGATGAAACTAACCCTTGCCAGCTTCAACAGACAAAGGTATAAAACACTATTCTTTGTAAGACCCAGCTCAGACAAGGATAAGAACAAGTCAGTAATGAAGGCAAACAAATATTCCAAGTTCAAACAAGGAGAGGCAGAAGAAGAAGACTTGTTTTTCAGGAGAAAACTTAAAGAAGAAATTGTGATATAAAGATAGAGGAAGAAGAAATGAAAAGGATAAGAAGTTACACAGAAGTTAAAAGGTCAAAATCATAAATTTGATCTTTTTAGAAATAAATGACAATTAAAATGATATCTAAATCCAATTTCACATGAATATAAACACAAAAAATCACAGAAAGGAGCTGTAAAATTCACCCACCAGTACCAAACAATGAACTACTATATCCAATAAAAACTAAAAAGGATATCCTTTTTGTTTGGGGTTCAATTTTACAGAAAGTAAAACCAGAAAGATTTATCCTTTGCCACCCCCAAATTAAAATATCACACGTCATACAAACCTCCAAATCTCTCTATGAGACTGTAATAGTGGTAAGTGATTTACTGTCCAATCAAAAACAAAATTTTAATGAAATTTAACCAATGAATTAATAAACTTACCTGTAACCGACCAGGAATCTTCTTTCTTCTTTTATCTTTTGTCTTATCAAATCCAATTTGTAATCGGAATTCAGGACTCTAATGACTTGACGAATCGTTATCAAAACCCCACTATGAAAAATAAACCAATTGAATAATATGAAACTAGCGGTTTGAATCTACGGAATAATTCTAACCGTGAATCGATGAAATACAGCAATTGAGAATGACCCAGGTCGTTGTATTTCACTCTATCGGCACAAAATTGAATCTTTTTCTGAGTTTGTCATCCACTCCCTTCTCCAGGAAATTATAGAATCTGGGAAAGTTTTTTTTTTTTTCTTTCTTTCTTAAACAGAAATTGTGGAATTTTGAACTGTATCATGTATGTGTAATGAGACCCGATTCGTATGGGAACGGGTACAAGCAATTGTAGTTTTTTCTGTATTCGGTATTTAATACCGTTTTTCTGAATCTTATCCAAAAAAAAAAAAAAAAAAAATTCAGAAGGCCTGGCCAAATGTTTGTGCGATGAAAGCAATGAATTGGGGAAGGCTTTACGAGATTTCTTTTCCGCTGGGGAGAAACAAGCAATTGCAATTTGCAATGGTTGTGGGACCACTAATAGAAAACTCTATGACTTTAGGGTAAATCCCGTAGACTTGGCAAATTAGCAATTTGTGTCCAGTATGGACTGATCCTTCAAACCAGCAAATTTAAGCATTTGTGAATCGCGGCAAAGTCTCTACCAAGCGGCATACACATTGCCACCAGGCGGCACAGTCTTTGTTGTTCGACAGAATATTGTCGCTAGCGGCTATATCATTTGACAACTCTATTTCTATAAATATTTAATATAAACTCATTTCAATTCACACCTTCTCTATACCTCAAACTCATAAGAATTTTTCCTAATTTCACAAATTTCATGTACTATGGCTTCTAGTCGTGGTTCTAAACCTACTCGAAGTAACAACAAATTTCGTGGTTCGAAGTTTTTATAAAAGAACATAAATCGATTTGCAGAAATTACGTACAATTTACACAACATTCTATCGATAGTGCTCATCAACAAAGACTCGGTTTTTGGGGAGAAAATTCATACAAAATTTTGTGAAGAAACATTAAACCTCAAAAGACATGATCATACAGGGTTGCCATGTCGTTTTCATACAATCAATAAAGAAGTGGCCTTATATGTTGCTGCGATTATGCAAGCAATCGATCCAAAGGGAGCGGTGAAACTGATCTTGATGTGATAAGAACAATTACAAAATACATACAACTTTAATAAATAAAAAAAAATCAATTTAGAATGATTTTTAATAAATTTGGTTTTGCAAATGCCATGAACGGAAGTATAGAGAGGATTGGCTTAAAAAGCAAGATATACTTTTTTGATACGAAAGTTGCTACAACTTCCTAAAGTCGTTGAACAAGTATAAACCAGTTATATTGGATTTTCTACAGCAAGTGTCACCTAGATCCTCATACGATCCTGTTCCGTTAAATTCTCAAAGATCACAATCCAATTCACAATTTTTCTCTCCAGATTCAAACTCAAGTCAATCAATGCATATCGGCGTACCTATTGGTATTTCTTCTTCCAATTCAAATTCAAATCTCAATGCTAGTAACACCACAAAAATTAAAGGTATATGTCAAAAACAAGGAAAAAAAAACATAGAAAATAAGCCCAAGAAATAACAAAGATTGCTACTCTTAACATTGGAAAGTTCGTGGAGATCATGCAACGTTCAATCGAAGGAAAAAAACAAAACAATTTAGTGTACTTTTTTGGAAAAATAACTTAGCGAAGTTTTTTTTCGCAAGAAAAACGTTACTCTGATTGGGACCAGTATGAGGAAAATTCCACATTTTAGGTTTTCAATTAAAGATGATTTTTGCAAAATTCTTATGTCATTTTGTGAATCCGGGAATGCAAATAAAGAATGTCATACCCAATAATTATGAGTAACAACAACTTCCAAAATAACTGTTGTTTTTAGGTAATAACCCTTATACTGACCATCCCAAGCGGTATGGAATCCATGCGCCTGTCAATGTATGATATCAAGACTACCTAATATTCCTAAAAAGCCTCTTTCGGTGCTTCACACTAAAATATTTTAAACATATTCCTCAATGGGTTTTCGTGACAAGAATGATTTGCATTCGTTTTTATATTACCATTGTGCATGTACTCATCAGTCGCATTGTCTGGACACCAATAATGTATAACCATTAAGATTTGTAGTCACTTTATTCAGGACTATGTCCTCGATATGTCGCGCATCGTACTGATAATTAAAATTAGGTTGTACCCGACAAAGATGATCTGCATAATTTTTTGAACCAAATGTCGTGGATATACAAAATCGACTCTTGAAACCTTGTTTAATTAATTTATACATTGTCAAAGGCTGTTATAGAATAAGATGAAACTGAAATAACTCTTAGATATGAAATTTGCCATTATACTCAAAATCTGCTTCGTGACTGACAATATATTCATGTAAACCTCATCCATATTCTAAATTAACCTTATCAAATTTGTGTTTTAGCAAATCAAATCTGACTAGTGGCTCAAAAAATGCCTAATGACCCAAAATCTATGAAAATGATGTCATCTAGATTTTGCATATCAAACCAAATTTTTTTTTGGGGACCAGATTGTTTTAGAAGGATTAAATGGGGAATATGAAATAGTAATGATACTGTTCATACCGGCATGGTTTTTCTACACAAAAAAAAAAATTACTATGCCGGTATGAACAGTACTGGTACTATTCATATCCCCCAATTGCATGTTCTTTTTTTATTGTGATTTAAATTTTGCGTAACTCAAAATATTTGCGATCGGTTGCATCTATTTTTTTTTATTAGGTTAATATATTAAACGAGCAAAACAGAAATCACATGAGGCTCTATACCCTGTTGGATGCCCTTATCTCTGTATAAGGTACTGAAATATGGGAATCTTCCAACATGAGGTTTTTCTCAAATTGAAATAGAATTACATTTAAATTAAAAATCTAGAATCATAATCTAAAGCAAATAGAAGAAAATGTGGCATTTGTCTCCAATATTGTTTGTAATTGCCTTGATTTTTTGCATGCTTGACTAAAACATCTGCTACTTTATTATTATCCTATGATTGAAAATAAAACCCAAAATTGCTCACAATACTTCAATATCCTTAGAGCTTCAGATATGATGGTCTGATTTCTCCATTGGATCGTGTTTTTGTGGCCATGTGCTAAATTAATTACCCATTTGAAATCCCTCTCAATCCAAATATGTTGACAGTCCATGGTTGCTTCCCACTTTGCTGCTTCTAGTAGTGTTAATGTTTTTGCCTCTTCAGAGTTGGAGGCATCTATGGTCCCATATCCAGCATGGCTAATTGTACCTACTGTAGAACGAAAAATTAGTCCGTAAGCTGCGAGTGCGTTTTTACAATCTGTAGTTGCAGAATAACCTACAACTACACCCTCAATAGAATTAGTAAAAACTAAAGAAGTTCTTGATGATGAATAACAATTTTCTTATTAATATCCTCAATTGATTACAAAGAAGTATCTAAATGGAACTAGAATAGTTACAACTTTCTCTATTCTCTTTCCTAAGGTATTTTCTCACACTCACTAAAAGAACCTCTCAAATTTTACATTTGAACTCCTATTTATAGTAAAACTTATACAGCTGTATATGAATTGCGAAGTATCACAATTCATACTCGCAAAATTACTTCATCCTCGCAAAACTTCATATTTCTCCGCGCTACTTCTATCATCGTATCATTTTATAACTCTTTTCTCCTTTATTTATTACGATACTCGTGAACTATTATCTTGCGATATTCAGTACTTACACAATCCAATAAGCATCAAAATTTAACTTGAACTGATTCAGATTAGGTGGAATCGATTTTCGTTGTTGTTAGCATTTTTATTGTTCTTAACAATAGTAGAAGAAACATTCAGTATCGAATTAGACCAAAAATTTAGATGTCTAAGAACAAACAAAGAAGTTTGTAGACTAGATTTTGATTTATCCTGGAAGATTATCACACACCTTTATTTCCAACCAACATGTTGTAGTAACAATTTTAATAATATTGTTTTCAGACTTTCCTACAATTCAGTTAGTATATAAGCTCATAAATGGGAGATTTGATGTCAGTTTGAAATTCGGACCTGCCAAAGGGGGAGCATCCATACAGATCTTACATAAGAAAAACCCAAAAATAAATATTGCAAAGATTCACAAGAATGATTATAAAAGATGCAATGCAAATCAGTATCATCAATGTATTGTCCTATAATTTTCCTAACTGGTAATACATCGTGGATTCATTACCACAAATAAAAACTTTATTCTTTGTGACACATTTAGCTTCCAAAAGGATTTCTAGAAAGTGGGAATAACTTGAGTGCTTCGGTTTGGAGTATTATTTTGTAGTTTATCATACATTGTTTTAACAGTAAAAATGTCAATTCTTAGTCAAAAGCCATCTTAAAGTGTCTCTTTTCATATTCCAATATTTGAAATTTTATCAGATATTGTTTGAGGAAAGTTATTTCTATTTTTTTTCTCCAGAACTTGACTTCTTTGTAGTTTGGTCAATCAACTCAGCTGCAAGTGTCAAGGAGTTTAAATTTGAACCACGTATTGATTTAAGAGTGTTGATGGTGGAATTTTGACAAAGGCTAATATCGTAAATCATAATTCTGCATAACTCTGACCAGCTTCAGACGAGTATGTGAAATTCATTTAGATATGAAATCTCATGTCACGACTATCTTTGGTTGAGTGTATAACCTCTCAAAGCACGCATAAATATGCAACCATTAAAGTCTCTCAACTGAGCTTTTAATGTTTTGCATATTTCATCAATACTGGGCAATTTCAGTATCCACTTCTGTATAGAATCAAGAATCCTAGATGGATTGACCACTTGTATAGGGAAATAACGTCTTCAGGATGTCGCAAGTGTTCCATGACTATGCAGAATAAGCATTCAGAACGAGTATGATGCTTCTACTATCTCATACCTCGACCCTCGAATAAATATCATGCTCTTAGACATATTTCCTGCTAGTATAGAGCCATTAATTGATTAATTCTAGTCGCAATATTCATCAATTGAATTCCTAGAAAATAATCTATTTTCACCATAATATCTCATTACTTCAATTCACAGTTTTTTTTAGCTAAATTCTATGGATTAGTAATAGATATTTACTTTCCGGGCATATGTGCCACCCCCTAGTAAGCCCCGATAAAATGGTGCAAGTGTACTTATTAATAATGCACGAACGAGCACCCAAAAATATGGACGAACGAGGAAATATGGAGAGCTAAGGAATAATAATAAAAAATAGGAAAGAGGCATCACGGGACCGGGACTACCGGACGGCCTGCCATGCCACGGCCATGGACGATCCCACGCCTCTCCAATTTCTTTTTTTATTTTTTATTTTTTTTATTATAATAATATTATTATTAACAAGAAAGAGTCTATACATAGAGGTAGTAGGCAGCCTAGCAACAATCTGGGCACCTACACCTTTTTGAATAATAATACCTAGTCTATGAAACAAAGAATTTCCAATTTTAAAGTTAGCATCATGGCTAACTAGGCAATTTCCTAATCTCTTGAGAAAAACAATCAAGTCCTCTCCCAATTCTCCTAAGGTTGAAAATACTAAAGCTTTGAAACCGTATCCGATCTCGGTACATTTATCCAAATATTTAGAGCATTTACGTCTCACAGCGGCATTGATAGCATGGCCTGGGGTAGAGCTTTGGGTTCTGGCAGTTGTAAATGGCGAGACCCCAGTGACGTCAAAGCATACATCTTTTCCGTCTTCCCAATTGTAGACGAAAATGTCAGCCGGCTTGAGATCCTTTGCATCATTAGAACGAAAACCAAGAGATAATTCTTTTCTTGCCACTACACCAGACTTATAGAGCATATATGTGAGGCCGTATCGGGCCATATCATGTCTAAACTTCACCCCCACCTCGATTGCACAATGGACAGCATGATCTGCGTATATATCCATGGGCTTGATGCATACTGAGCATATACAATCTTTCACAAAGAAGGGTATGGCTAACCTGTACATAAGAACGAAGCGAAACTGACGCGGTGCAACAGCTTGGTTCAAACCACTAATGGGGACTTCCTTTAAGAAATCCATAGCATGAGCCCTACTACTATTATTATTATTATTATTATAATAATTATTATTTTAATTTAATATTATTACATGAAATTAGTTGGAAGCCTAACAAGCTAGGCTCCAACGACATACTACTACATTAATTGAACAGGTTGATGTGCTAGCCTACCAGCGAGCCTCATGGATAACCTTTCCAAGGGGAGCCGAAGCGGGAGGGGGGTGAGATTGTGTCACAAGGGGGGCAAACTAACACTACCTTCCATGTTAATTCCTGGAATATTACGCCATTGGGGACTTGAACCTGGGACCTCCTGGAACGCATGAAACTTCGGGGAACGGGGATGACCAGCTGAGCTAGGGCCCGTTATTCTTATTATTATTATTATAAAAAAGGGCGCCTCACAGGCTTTTATTAAATCATGTCAATATCGAACTCAATATTACAAGAAATGGCAGGTAACCTAGCAACAAGCTGGGCACCCACACCTTTTTGAACAACGATCCCTAGCCTATGAAAAAGAGAATTGCCTGATTTAAAATTGGCATCATGTCGAGCCATAAAATTCCTCAATCTCTTCAGAAAAATCACAAAATCCGTACCCATCTCATCGAAGGTGGAAAAAGCCAACACACCAAAACCGTATCCAAGAGAAGTGCAAACATCTAAGTATTTGTTGTTCTTACGAGTGATAGCTGCAGAAATGGCATGACCTGGTAAGAAGTTGCGCGTCTTGGCACTAGTGAAAGGATAGACCCCAGTGACGTCAAAACATACATCCTTGCCATCTCCCCAATTATAAACCATGACATCCGCCGGCCTGAATTCCTTGTTGTTAATGACTCCCAAAGAAACCTCCTTCCTGGCCACAACACCAGCTCGATAGCACATATCTTCTAGGATATCTTTAACTAAATCATGCCTGAATTTAAGCCCAACCTCACTAGCACAATGGATGGCGTGGTCACCAAAGATATCCATAATCTTGCCACAACAAGAACATTTTCTATCTTTCTCAAAGAGGGGTATAGCCAAGCGATATTGCAAGACCGAGCTAAATTGTCTCTAACCAACTGCTTGGTCAAGCCCTGGTATAGGTATTGCCTTAAGGAAGTCCATAGCATGGTCGGATCGATTACATTGTCATACATTAGCCTCACGGGCAGATAAGGAAAAGCTTGAGGGTACCTTTTCCCGGATTGCACCAAAATAGATAGCCGCCAAAGACTTCATGAATTGGGGGGCGACATCGTAAATGTTGAAATTAGGAAGAGAAATCCCACAAACCTGTGTGAAACTCTGTAATGCCAAGTGAAAATCCTGGCATAAGTCGGCAGTAACATCCATCTTCAGAATAGAGTTCTGCAAATGGTGAGTCTGTGCCTGAGACGCAAGGTAGCAGTACTGCATAGTATCTGCCATAGTAAGAATACCGAGACCACCATCTTTGATGGGGAGTGTGGCTAGCCTCTGCTGAACTAAACCAAAACCAGCCCCATCTCCAACAACAAGGATACGAAGGTAATGCATGAGTTGTTCGTCAAAACGTACAATAACCTTATGGAGTGCCATGGGGCACGTAGTACGTAAGGAAAATAATAACCTCGAGACTCCAGTGCAACTACGAAGAAGCAAAAGTTCACATTGAGGATCGTTCAACTCTTGGATTTTGTCCATGATCTGAATGGTTTTCTCTACCCTATTCATCACCACGCTGCTGCAGAAATCTATGTCTAAGCAAACTGGACCACCAAGGAGTTTGACACCATTTTTTGGTTTACCAATATCCACAGGGAAGGCATTATCATCATCCCTTCTCAGGTCATAAGAAGGCCAAAATAATTCTGTCTTCGATATATTCAGATGCAAACCGTAGCCTGGTCCATCTTCTTGAAGGATATTTAAATCCTTGGACACTTCCATAGTGTCCCTTGCGATGGTTCCATCGTCCAGGTACCAAGCATGGAAATCCAAATTACATGTAGCAGCAATCTTCACAACAATGGGGTGTAAATCTAGAGCAAAAAGAAGGGGACCGAGAGGGTCCCCCTGCTGAACACCCTGTGTCGAGGAAAGAATATTCTCTTGGTAATACAACCTGGCAGGATTCGTATAGCAGAATTCAACCCAATGGGAGATGCTGGGGCAATGTGCTCTTACTTCACGAATGATAGTGGACCGATCAACCAGATTGAAAGCATTTGAAAAATATATCAGTAGCATAGATTTGGTGTTATCGTCCCCGTAAAGCTCAAGCAGCCTATTAGCAGCATGCAAAATTCCTTCGCCACTGCATGGAATGCCAACTCCATACTGATGAGAACCAAGGTAGGAGTTCAATTCCTTACAAACTGAAGTAGCCGCCACCTTCGAACATAATCTGCGCCATATGGTGCCAACAACGATAGGTCTAAGATCACCACCCGGTTTGAGGAGTGGGGTTAAGGGTGCACTGGCCACATACTCACAAAGAACGGGGGGCATTTTCCGGCAAGCCATAGATTCACCACGCCAGTGATCGAAGACATCAACTCCTCTGCGACTGCAGCACCAGCACCACTCAAAGCATCAAGAAGGTGTTGAGCTCTGAGGCTATCCCTACCGCAAGACGTGCCTTTAGGGAAGCTCTTGAGAGCTGTAAGAACAACTTTTGCATCCAATGATAAGGCAGTAGTCGAGATGACATCCGCAGGTATAACAGGCGGTTGCGCATAGGGGTGCTTCTTCTGTATATCACGCAAGGTGTCTGGCGTTGAGGGTGCAACACCGCTGGAGGAGAGAATACGTATTGCTGCTATATAGTGGCCATAACTCAACTTTCTCCTACATGCAGTTAAATGTTTCTTCTTCTTTTTCCTACCAGGAGCACGTTTCTTAGGATCTGGTTCAGTCAGACCGAGCAACTTTTGTGCCAAAATGATACAGCCGGCAGGTTCCTTCCAAGTCAACAGTGCACGATTAATAGCAGATGTCTGTAATTTCCTCCGATTACCAGACCGTTCCTCGCTTGAGCTTTGAGGCTCATACAGGTTTAAGACGCAAATGGGAAGCAACAACAGACGAATCCAGGCCGCAACGTTCGACGGATTTGCAAGAAAAAAATCCAAAGAAGCTTTCAGTGTACGCGAGAAGTGGAGCCTGCAATGTGGGGGAATACTCACTGTCATAGTGATTTTCCTCTGCAGTAGTTTGTTGAGTAGTTCCACCATAAGGCTAACAGCTTCGACACTCTCTGGATCACTGGTAGCATCGCTTTCAACTGGTGCAGGAGTTACAGAAGGTTTAGCAACCCCCTGAATAAGGAAATATGCACCAATGCCGTTAAATGGTCCTGGGATAATGTCTGCAGAGTGAAGCTTATTCTTGCAGGACATTTTCCATGTATGTGTAGTCATGCAACGTATGCACAACCATCATTTCATCTCCCTCAGAACATCTTCCCAAGCTGAAAAACAGCTTTCGATACTCTGAATTCTACCCCTGCAGATCACTCTGGCATCTTCCGTCGGGAGGTGTTGGTCTTTTAAGTGTCTGGTCCATCCACTCCGGGAGTATCCCTGACCACCATTATCCAGACAACCATCGAAACCTGCAAACGGATAAGAAATATTATCACACTGTGAGGACGAACTCGTGGAGGTTTGGGAATCATGGTTGCCATGAGTACGAACGTCTGAAGAGGCATATGATCGTGTTCTAGGCATTGTGTTCTTAGATAGAATTCTGAGTTTGTGAAAAACCCCGAAACCCTAAAAAAAAACAATGGCTTGCATCAGAATGCATACAAACAATAACCTAGGAGGAAGAACTAAAGTATAGAATTGAATCACGGGCAGAGGAAGGAGGATCCTGGTTTTCAATAACCAAAACTCTCCCACCAAATTGCCAAAAATCGCCGGAGCTCCTCCTAGTTTATTATTATTATTATCATTATATTATTATATAAAACTAGTTGGAAGCCTAACAAGCTAAGCTCCAACGACATACTACTACATTAATTGAACAGGTTGCTATGTTATCCTACCAGCGAGCCTCATGGGTAACCTTGCCAAGGGGAGCAGAAGCGTATGGGGGGGCGATATTGTGTCACAAGGGGGGCAAGCCAACTCTACCTTCCATGTTAATTTCTGCAATGTTACGTCATTGGAGGCTCGAACCTGGGACCTCCTGGAACGCATCAAACTTTGGGAAACGGGAATGACCAACTGAGATAGGGCCCGTTCTTCTTCTTTTTATTATTATTTATTTATTTTATTATGAAGAGATGCCACACGGGCTTTTATTAAGCAAAACACGAGTCAAATTACAAAGATTTAGCTGGAATCCGCGCAACAAGTTGCGCTCCAACTCCTTTTTGAATAATAATACCTAGCCTATGAAAAAGAGAATTGCCTAAGTTATCCATACAGTTCTTCAGTCTCTTCAAAAACTGGATAGTATCATCACCCAACTCGCCTAAAGTTGAAAAAGATGGTTAAGCGAATGAAAAACATATTGAAGAGATTTGATGGTGCTAGGTTGGGAGGAAGATGAAAAAGAAATTCTAGGCTTTCAGTCGCCAGAGCAGCCTCTCTCTGTTTTATTATTATTTTTAAAAATATTAGTAATTGATAATATTAATTTAATATTTTTTTATTTTTTTATTTTTTTAAATAAATTATTAATAATAAGAAATGAGGTTTGTTACACGTCGGTGGTGGGAAGCCTAGCGACAAGCTGGGCGCCAACACCTTTCTGAATAGCAATACCAATCCTATGAAATAGAGCACCACCGACCTTATGATTCGCATCGTGACTCATAAGGAGGTTTCTTAATCTTTTGAGAAATGCAATCGTATCATCCCCTAATTCCCCTAAGGTTGAGAAGGCGAGTACGCCAAACCCATAGCCGTGAGCAGTGCACTTGTCGAGGTATTTATTGCGTTTACGATTGATTGCCATGGAGATTGCATGTCCGGGAGTAAAACTGCGAGTGCTAGCACTTGTGAAGGGGGATACACCCGTGACATCATAACAGACATCTTTCCCACTTTCCCAGTTAAGCACAAGAATGTCTGTAGGCTTAAGATCTTTGGTTCAGGTAGAGCGTATGCCTAAAGAAGCTTCTTTTCTGGCTGGTACACCGGATCTAAAAAAAATATCTTAAAATACATCTCTCACTACATCATGTCGGTATTTGCTTCCCACATCCTTAGCACAGTGACGGAGTGGTCACCAAAGATTTCCATAGGCTTGTTACAACATGAGTATGAGGATTCCGCATCAAAGATAGGAATACCAAGACGGTATTGCAGTACTGCACGGAATTGCCTGGGACCAATAGACTGGCCAAGCCCCGGAATAGGGACCGCCTTGAGAAAGTCCATAACATGAGGGATCCGGTTGTTGTGCCATAAAAAAAGATCTCGCTCTGTGAAGGAACAGGTTAATGGCAGGCTGTCTACAACGACACCAAAGTATTTTGCTGCCAGTTTGTGCATAAACTGGGGGGCAGCGTCGTTAGTGTTGAAGTCAGAGGGAGAGCTACCAATAGCCTGTGTGTATGCAAGCAGGGCGGAGTTATAATTGGCACTAGAATCTGACACTTCCGTGTTGGCGAGGATATTGCTTTGAAGTTGCTGTGTTTGAATGCATGAGGAGAGGTAACAGTACACACCAGCATCGGTCATCGTGATTATGCCAAGATCTCCAAGTTTCATGGGCAAGGTTGCAATGCGTTGTTGGATAGCACCAAAGCCTGATCCATCACCAACAATTATTTGTCGTAGGTATTGGATGAGATGCATGTCGAAGTTCGAGGACGAAGGGTGTATGGCTTGTGTACAGGTCATCCTTAAAGTGAAATATAGCTTTGAAACCCCACTACAGTTTCGTAACAATAGAAGTTCAGCCTGTGGATCATGTAATTGCTGGAATTTGGACATCAACTGCGTCGTACGATCAACCCTGTACTGGACCATATCCCGGAAAAATTGCAAGTCTATACTGACAGGCCCTCCTAGAATCTTCACACCTAAAGTTTGTGTGTTGATCTATGGAGGGAAGACACCGAGATCATCTCTTCTAGGGTCATATGATGGACAGAAAAACTCCGTTTTGGACAAGTTCAGGTGCAAGCCTCTCCGTGGACCTTCAGTTTGTAGGATATGCAATGCCTTGGCTACCTGTAATGTATCACCTACGATTGAGCCGTCATCTAAATACCAGGCATGGAAGACGAGGGAGCATTGTGTAGCGATCATTTCGGTGACAGGTTAGAGTGCCAGTGCAAATAGAAGAGGGCCAAGGGGGTCCCCCTGTTGGACCACTTGTGCTGAAGATAGCGCAGAATCGTTGTAGTAGATCTTATCCAGAGATGAATAGCAAAATTCAACCCAGTTTGAGATGTTTGGACAACGAGTTCTTACTTCCCTGATGATCGTCGACATGTCGACTAAATTGAAAGCGTTCGAGAAGTCGATTAATAGCATTGTCATGGTGGGATCATTACCTTTCAGTTCAAGTAATCTGTTAGCAGCATGGATGATACTTTCCCCTCCACAGGGAATTCCGACCCCGAATTGATAGGACCCTAAATATGTTGACATTTCTTTACAAACCGAAGAGGTTGCTAGCTTTGAGCATAGCCTGCTCCAGATTATTCCTACTGCAATGGGCCTGATGCTACCTCCTGGTTTGAGCAGTGGAGTCAAGGGTGCATTAGCGACATATTTCCCAAGTACCGTAGGGAACTTCCCTTCCATCCATAGATTTATGACCCGAGCTATGGAGAGTAAAATATCATCCGCGATGGCTGCGGCCGGGCCAATCATGGCATCGAGTAAGTGTTGCGCTCGTAAGCCGTCGCTACCGCACGAGGTAACTTTGGGAAAGCTTTTAATAGCTTCCAAGACATATTTAGCATCGACTGCAAGAGCATCAACAGAAATAGGTTCTGTAGGGATCACCGGAGGGATAACATCTGGGTGTTTGAGTTGTAGCTCTTGCAAAGTAGCAGGGGTTGAGGGTGCAACTCCATCTGATGAGAGAATGCGAATTGCTGCCGAGTAATGGGCATATCCGATATTCCGTCCGTAGGCTTCAATATTGGTGTCTTTTGGCCGCTTCTTGACAGATGCAGTGGGTCTTGGTTTGGCTTAGAAAGATCAAGCAACTTATGTGTCAGCATGTAACACCCTTGCGGCTCATTCCATTTTACCAATGCCTGATTGATGGCTGCAATTTTCATTTTCTTACGGGTACCTGAACGTTCTTCAGCAGCACACTTAGGGGTGTACATGTTTAAAGTATAGGCCGGTAAAATAACAATCTTAAGCCATACATCCAAGTTTGTAGGTTTAGCGATAACGTCATCCAGTGCGGATTTAAGGGTCCTGGAAAATTGTAAACGGCACGGAGGAGGTATACTTACCGTTGTTGTAATTTTCCTTCGGAAAATCAAATCGAGTATCTCCTCAGTGAGATTAACTGCTTCCTCCTCAACATCTGAAATAGGGGCGGCTCCAAATGTTGAAGCACCAGTGCTTCCTTGTGGTTTCGATACCCCATGGATTACAAAGTCTGCGAAATTTCCATTGAGAGGGCCAACAAAGACCTCTGAAGGGTGAATGTTGGACGTGCATGGTTTTTTCCAGGCATGAATGTGCAGGCATTTGATGCACAACCACATACGCATGTCTGTAAGGGCTAGTTCCCACGCATTGTAGCAGTCGACGTTATTTCGAATCCTCTACCTACAAATCTCCTTGGCGGCTTCGTTGCGGAAGTGTCGATCAAATATACGTCGATATAGTGCGCCTTTAGAGTAACCTCTACCACCAGTTCCATTCTGGCAACCATCGTATAGTGTAAAGGGACAATTGATTTTATCCCTCTGCGAAGATGGGATGTTTGGAGTATGGGTTGGTGATGGAGATTGGGACAAGGCTTGTATAACTGAATCATCAGGGATTAGGGTTCGAGAAGACAATGATGATCTTCTTCTCGTTCTAGGCATAGTTTTTCAAAAATAAGGACCATGTAACCGTATGAAACTGATTCAAAAACCCCTGAAAAACTATGGCTGAATGATTGCATGAGTGAAAATCAATAACAAGGAAGGAGAGTGAGATGGTATGGTTGAAGTCACGGTGAAATAGGAAGATCGATTCCTAGTTTTCAATCACCGGGAGGAAATCGCCACCCAATCGCCGAAGTCTCTCTCTCCTGTCTAATTATTATTATTATAGAAAGGATACCACAAGGGCTTTTATTAAGCACTAAAACGAAAATTACACAGGGTCGGATGGTAAGGTTGGGAGGCAAGCAACAAGTTGCGCCCCAACACCTTTCTGAATAATAATACCCAACCTATAAAAAAGAGAACTGCCTAAATTTTTTTTTTTTTTTTTTTTTTTTTAAAGAATATTACATTAACTAGTTGGAAGCCTAACAAGCTAAGCTCCAACAACATATCACTACATTAATTGAACATGTTGATGTGCTAACCTACCAGCGGGCTTCATGGGAAACCTAGCCAAGGGAGCCGAAGCAGGGGGGTGGGGGCTGAGATTGTGTCACAAGGGGGGGAAAACTAGCACTACCTTCCATGTTAATTCCTGCAATATTACGCCATTGGGGGCATGAAGCCGGGACCTCCTGAAACGCATGAAACTTTTGGGAATAGGGATGACTAGCTGAGCTAGGGCCCCTTTTTTTTTAAAAAAAAATTCTTAATAATAATAAATAGGAATTAAAAACATAGGGTTTGATGGCAACCTAGCCACCGATTGGGCCCCAACACCCTTTTGAATAGCCATTCCTAATCTATGAAACAAGAAACATCCAGAATCGCAATTTGCGTTGTTATTAGCAATGTAGTTCTTTAGGCGCTTCACAAATGTCACCGTGTCTTCACCAAATTCTCCTAAGGTAGTAAATGCAAGAACTCCAAAACCATAGTCGTGGGTTGTACATGCATTTAAGTACTTGTTTCGCTTTCGGATAACTTCTCTAGCGATTGCTTGGCCTGGGACGAAGTGTTGGATGTCACTCGTGAATGGCGAGACTCTAGTAACATCTAGACATGTGTCTTTCCCGTTCTCCCAATTATAAACCAATAAATCAGCCGGCAACAAAGTGTTGTTACTATTTGACCGAAGGCCAAGCGACACTTCTTTTCTAGCTGAAACATTGGCTCTAAAACAAATGTCTACATAAACATTCCGTACCAAATCATGTCGAATTTTCAGTCCAACGTCGCTGGCACAATGTAGAGCATGGTCTCCAAAAACATCCAAATCCCTACAACAACAATTATTATAATAATTATTTTTTTATTTTTAAAAGGAAAGATCAATGTTACAAGAAATGGTGGGTAGAAAATTATTATTATTATCTTTAAATAATCTTCAAATTTAACTAGTTGGAAGCCTAACAAACTAAGCTCCAACAACATATTATTACATTAATTGAACAGGTTGTTGTCCTAACCTACCAGCGAGCCTCATGGGTAACCTAGCCAAGGGAGCCGAAGCGGGATGGGGGGATGATATTGTATCACAAGGGGGGCAAACTAACACTACCTTCCATGTTAATTCCTGCAATATTACGCCATTGGGGGCTTGAACCTGTGACCTCCTGGAACACATGAAACTTTGGGGAATGGAGATGACCAGCTGAGGTAGGGCCCGTTATTTTATTTTATTTTATTTTTTTTGAAATAAAAATATTTTATTCCAAAATTCACAAAGGATCCTCAACAGACAGGAAACTAGTCGGAAGCCGAGCAACAAGCTGGGCTCCAACTCCCTTTTGTAGTACCACACTTAGCCTATGAAAAAGAAAATCTCCAACTTGCACATTAGCATCATAGATGGCCATGTAGTTACGAAGACGTTTAACGAACACAATCGTTGTATCCCTAAACTCACCAAGAGTAGTAAAGGTCAAAGCACCAAAACTGTAACCTTGCAAAGTGCACTTATCCAAATACTTGGTATTATTACGAGTCATGGCCTCCTTAATAGCTTGACCCAGCTCCAAAATATGACTACCATTCCCAGCAAAGAGAGAAACAACCTTCACATCCAAACAAACATCCCGCACATTATCCCAATTGAGCACAAGAATATCAGCTGGCCTCAAAGAAGTACCATTGTTCGCAAGGAGCCCCAGATCCACTTCTTTCCGTGCCGGAACGCCCGCTCAATAACACATATCAACAATCACATCGCGCACCAAGTCACGCCGAAACTTCAGACCTACCTCGTTTGTACAATGCACAGCAACGTCACCAAACACATTCATCTCCCTATTGCAGAAAGGGCACTTACTATCCAGCTCAAACAAATGAATGCCAAGCCTATAGCATAACACCGCGCTGACCTGCCTTGCACCATTCTGTTGATTTAAACCCATAATAGGAATATCCATCAGGAAATATATAGCATGCCTCATTTGGTTACTCCTCCATAACATCAAATCACGTTCAGACATCTCGAATTTGGAAGTCAGGTCCTTCTTTACTGTATCAAAATAAACAACTTCCAAGGTTTTCATTGAGTGGGTGGAAGTGTTATCGACACATATAGGAGAAGCATGACTACACAAGGAGTTGAAGGAAGCTACAACTCTCTCAAGATTGGGACTAGAACCACAGATACCCGTTTGTCTCAATATTACGCCATTGGGGGCTTCAAGCTGGGACCTCCTGGAACGCATGAAACTTTTGGGAATGGGGATGACCAGCTGAGCTAGGGCCCGGTTTTTTTTTTTTTAATTTTCTTAATAATAATAAATAGGAATTAAAAACATAGGGTTTGATGGCAACCTAGCCACCAATTGGGCCCCAACACCCTTTTGAATAGCCATTCCTAATCTATGAAACAAAAAACAGCCAGAATCGCAATTTGTGTTGTTGTTAGCAATGTAGTTCTTTAGGCGCTTCACAAATGTCACCGTGTCTTCACCAAGTTCTCCTAAGGTAGTAAATGCAAGAACTCCAAAACCATAGTCGTGGGTTGTACATGCATTTAAGTACTTGTTTCGCTTTCGGATAACTGCTCTAGCGATTGATTGGTCTGGGACGAAGTGTTGGATGTCACCCGTGAATGGCGAGACTCCAGTAACATCTAGACATGTGTCTTTACCATTCTCACAATTATAAACCAATAAATCATCCGGAAACAAAGTGTTGTTACTATCTGACCGAAGGCCAAGCGACACTTCTTTTCTAGCTGAAACATTGGCTCTAAAACAAATGTCTACATAAACATCCCGTACCAAATCATGTCGAACTTTCAGTCCAACGTCGATGGCACAATGTAGAGCATGGTCTCCAAAAACATCCATATCCCTATTACAACAACAATTATTATAATTATAATTATTTTTTATTTTTAAAAGGAAAGATCAATGTTACAAGAAATGGTGGGTAGAAAATTATTATTATTATCTTTAAATAATCTTCAAATTTAACTAGTTGGAAGCCTAACAAACTAAGCTCCAACAACATATTATTACATTAATTGAACAGGTTGTTGTCCTAACCTACCAGCGAGCCTCATGGGTAACCTAGCCAAGGGAGCCGAAGCGGGATGGGGGGATGATATTGTGTCACAAGGGGGGCAAACTAACACTACCTTCCATGTTAATTCCTGCAATATTACTCCATTGGGGGATTGAACCTGTGACCACCTGGAACGCATGAAACTTTGGGGAACGGGGATGACCAGCTGAGGTAGGGCCCGTTATTTTATTTTATTTTTTTTGAAATAAAAATATTTTATTCCAAAATTCACAAAGGATCCTCAACAGACAGGAAACTAGTCGGAAGCCGAGCAACAAGCCGGGCTCCAACTCCCTTTTGTAGTACCACACTTAGCCTATGAAAAAGAAAATCTCCAACTTGCACATTAGCATCATAGATGGCCATGTAGTTACGAAGACGTTTAATGAACACAATCGTTGTATCCCTAAACTCACCAAGAGTAGTAAAGGTCAAAGCACCAAAACTGTAACCTTCCAAAGTGCACTTATCCAAATACTTGGTATTCTTACGAGTCATGGCCTCCTTAATAGCTTGACCCAGCTCCAAAATATGACTACCATTCCCAGCAAAGGGAGAAACAACCGTCACATCCAAACAAACATCCCGCACATTATCCCAATTGAGCACAAGAATACCAGCTGGCCTCAAAGAAGTACCATTGTTCGCAAGGAGTCCCAGATCCACTTCTTTCCGTGCCGGCACGCCCACTCTATAACACATATAGACAATCACATCGTGCACCAAGTCATGCCGAAACTTCAGACCTACCTCGTTTGTACAATGCACAACATGGACACCAAACACATTCATCTCCCTATTGCAGAAAGGGCACTTACTATCCAGCTCAAACAAAGGAATTCCAAGCCTATAGCATAACACCGCGCTGACCTGCCTTGCACCAATTTGTTGATTTAAACCCATAATAGGAATATCCATCAGGAAATCTATAGCATGCTTCACTTGGTTACTCCTCCATAACATCAAATCACGTTCAGACATCTCGAATTTGGAAGTCAGGTCCTTCTTTACTGTATCAAAATAAACAACTGCCAAGGTTTTCATTGAGTGGGTGGCAGTGTTATCGACACATATAGGAGAATCATGACTACACAAGGAGTTGAAGGAAGCTCCAACTCTCTCAAGATTGGGACTAGAACCACAGATACCCGTTTGTCTCAATATTACGCCATTGGGGGCTTGAAGCTGGGACCTCCTGGAACGCATGAAACTTTTGGGAATGGGGATGACCAGCTGAGCTAGGGCCCGTTTTTTTTTTTTAAAAATTTTTCTTAATAATAATAAATAGGAATTAAAAACATAGGGTTTGATGGCAACCTAGCCACCAATTGGGCCCCAACACCCTTTTGAATAGCCATTCCTAATCTATGAAACAAGAAACAGCCAGAATCACAATTTGCGTTGTTGTTAGCAATGTAGTTCTTTAGGCGCTTCACAAATGTCACCGTGTCTTCACCAAGTTCTCCTAAGGTAGTAAATGCAAGAACTCCAAAACCATAGTCGTGGGTTTTCCATGCATTTAAGTACTTGTTTCGCTTTCGGATAACTGCTCTAGCGATTGCTTGGCCTGGGACGAAGTGTTGGATGTCACCCGTGAATGACGAGACTCCAGTAACATCTAGACATGTGTCTTTCCCGTTCTCCCAATTATAAACCAATAAATCAGCCGGCAACAAAGTGTTGTTACTATCTGACCGAAGGACAAGCGACACTTCTTTTATAGCTGAAACATTGGCTCTAAAACAAATGTCTACATAAACATCCCGTACCAAATCATGTGGAAATTTCAGTCCAACGTCGCTGGCACAATGTAGAGCATGGTCTCCAAAAACATCCATATCCCCATTACAACAACAATTATTATAATAATTATTTTTTTTATTTTTAAAAGGAAAGATCAATGTTACAAGAAATGGTGAGTAGAAATTATTATTATTATCTTTAAATAATCTTCAAATTTAACTAGTTGGAAGCCTAAAAAACTAAGCTCCAACAACATACTATTACATTAATTGAACAGGTTGTTGTCCTAACCTACCAGCGAACCTCATGGGTAACCTATCCAAGGGAGCCGAAGCGGGATGGGGGGTTGATATTGTGTCACAAGGGGGGAAAACTAACACTACCTTCCATGTTAATTCCTGCAATATTACGCCATTGGGGGCTTGAACCTGTGACCTCCTGGAACGCATGAAACTTTGGGGAACGGGGATGACCAACTAAGGTAGGGCCCGTTATTTTTTATTATTATTTTTGAAATAAAAATATTATATTCCAAAATTCACAAAGGATCCTCAACAGACAGGAAACTAGTCGGAAGCCGAGCAACAAGCTGGGATCCAACTCCCTTTTGTAGTACCACACCTAGCCTATGAAAAAGAAAATCTCCAACTTGCACATTAGCATCATAGCTGGCCATGTAGTTACGAAGACATTTAACGAACACAGTCGTTGTATCCCCAAACTCACCAAGAGTAGTAAAGGTCAAAGCACCAAAACTGTAACCTTGCAAAGTGCACTTATCCAAATACTTGGTATTCTTACGAGTCACGGACTCCTTAATAGCTTGACCCAGCTCCAAAATATGACTACCATTCCCAGCAAAGGGAGAAACAACCGTCACATCCAAACAAACATCCCGCCCATTATCCCAATTGAGCACAAGAATATCAGCTGGCCTCAAAGAAGTACCATTGTTCGCAAGGAGCCCCATATCCACTTCTTTCCGTGCCGGTACGCCCGCTCTATAACATATATCAACAATCACATCGCGCACCAAGTCATGCCGAAACTTCAGACCTACCTCGTTTGTACAATGCACAGCATGGTCACCAAACACATTCATCTCCCTATTGCAGAAAGGCCACTTACTATCCATCTCAAACAAAGGAATGCCAAGCCTATAGCATAACACCGCGCTGAACTGCCTTGCACCAATTTGTTGATTTAAACCCATAATAGGAATATCCATCAGGAAATCTAGAGCATGCTTCACTTGGTTACTCCTCCATAACATCAAATCACGTTCAGACATCTCGAATTTGGAAGTCGGGTCCTTCTTTACTGTATCAAAATAAACAACTGCCAAGGTTTTCATTGAGTGGGTAGCAGTGTTATCGACACATATAGGAGAAGCATGACTACACAAGGAGTTGAAGGAAGCTACAACTCTCTCAAGATTGGGACTAGAACCACAGATACCCGTTTGTCTCAAAATAACAGACTGAAGGTCTAGGGTCTGCAGGCACGATGCTAAATAACAATATTGCATAGTATCTTGCATCGAGTAAACACCCAACCCGCCCAACCTGGGAGGCAAGGTGGCAAACCTTTGTTGCAATGGACCAAAACCAGGACCGTCACATGTGATCACATGTCTTAGGAACTTGTAAAGTCGAGTGTCAAACAGCTCTTGAGCCTTATATAAATAATCCGGTAAGGTGGTACGTAAGGCAAAGTACAGACGGGAAACTCCAGCACGATTCCTAAACAAAAGAAGTTCACACTGTGGATCTTCGAGTTTCTCAACCGCGTCAATGAGCTCCACTGTTTTATGCACTCTTTTTACAACCAGGTCCATACAAAATTGGGCATCCAGGATAACAGGAGCACCTAAAAGCTTGACTCCCCTTTCCGGTCTACTAATATCTGACGGAAAAATACCACCTATGATGGAAGATCTAGGGTCAGGGGAGGGACAAAATAATTCAGTCTTCTTGATGTTTAAAAACAACCCCATATCCACACCCTCCTCTTGTATTATCTTTAATGCTTTTGCAACCATCATAGTATCACCAATAACCGTACCATCGTCAAGATACCATGCATGCATTTCTAAATCACATTGTTCTATAATGCTCAATATTAGAGGGTGGAGAGTAAGAGCAAACAAAAGTGGCCCCAAAGGATCACCTTGTTGCACCCCCTGAAGCTGAAGAAAGAACATGATCTCTATAATACAAACGTGCCAAAGAAGCGTAACAAAACTCAACCCAACGAGATATCGAAGGACATAACCTACGTACCTCTGCAATCATGGATGTTCTATCAATGAGATTGAACGCATTAGTGAAGTTCGCCAACATCATGGATAAAACGCATTATTTTATTTTATTTTAATTTTATTTTATTATTTTTATTTTATTATTATTATTTTCCCCATCTCTTGAAACTCCCTCGTTTGAGCAAACTTTTGGTTTCCATATTTCTCCAATATTTCCCAAACACCAAAAAATCCAAATGATCCCACGACCGTCCGGGTTTCTCATGGAAAATATTAAGATATCATTACTTTAATATTCTTAAAATATTGGTCGCACGAGTAAAGTCCTGCTTGCTCATTCAAGCAAAAATCAAGAATTTCATTCAATATCAAACTCTTCTGAAAATCCAGAATATTGCACAAACGTCCAACAAAACACCTGAAACTTTCAGGAATGGACGCGCGAGAAATATGTTATCCCGTGCACCACCATGAACGGACCTTGGCGGTCCCTTGGTCATCATGGCCGGCCATTTTCTCCATTATTATTTTTATAATAATGATTCATATCTTTCATGATTCTTCAATAATGAATCCTCGTTCAGGGATATTTCTGCATGCTCGGACTTCCACCCATCACCAATGGCCAACTCTCATGCCCATTGATCGGTCGGTAGTTCTCCACCCACGTTGGACAACTCTCCATTTTCCAGAATCCAGAGGGTTTCGAATTTACGATAAATGTCGATAACTTTTATTTTGATCCAACAATTAATATTTTAATTTATATTTAATGTTCGGTCCAGCTACCTGAAAAAGTGGGAGTCTAACAACCACACCCAATATTTCGTTAGGCAATATGTATGGACTAACTCCAATATAATTCCAAGAGAATCAACTAGACAGTCAGACTTAATCAAGGAAAATGTATCCAAGAGTTATATCTTTGTTTCTCAATGTAATCAGAAAATAAAACAGATGAAAATCCTTGAGCCTGATTATTATGAGAAATAACTTGAACGGTACCAAAGACCAATGTTCAAGTGTCAATCAATTTCAATCAACAACTAAAGGTTGGATTTAGAAATTGATTGAACTACGCACAACCTATGATATTTCAATTATATAAACAAATATAATGCGGAAAATAAATAACACAGACACCAGAAGTTTTTTTAATGAGGAAATCGCAAATGCATAAAAACCCCGCGACCTAGTCCAGATTTGAGCACCACACTATATTAAGCCGCTACAGACTCTAGCCTACTACAAGTTAACTTCGGACTGGAATGTAGTTGAGCCCTAAACAATATCATATGGATTAAGGTACAGTCGGTTTCCTTACGCATCTGAATCCTAGAAGGACTCTATGGACTTGATTCCCTTAGCTGATCTCACCCACAACTAAGAGTTTCTACGACCCAAAGTCGAAAACTTTATAAACAAATTTGTCTCCCACATAAAAGTCTATTCTGATAGATAAATATGTCTCCCACAAAAATACCTACGAATTTTTTGTTCCGTCTTTTGATAAATCAAGGTGAACAGGAACCAATTGATAATCCGGTCTTATATTCCCGAAAAATAGGCTAGAAATATCAATCACCTCACAATAACTTAACTATATGGTAGTAGAACAAGTTATTGTGGAATCACAAAGAATGAGATGAAGAGTTTTGTGATTACTTTTCATATCTTACCAATCGGAGATAAATCTCAAGCGAATCTTAGAGAAGATAGTACTCAATACGATAAAAAAAAAAGTAAGATTAGAACACGCAACTACAGAGAAAATAGTCGGGTCTGGCTTCATAATCCCAAAGAAGTCTTTAAGTCGTTAACTTATAATAGTTTTAGGAAAAATCTAGGTTAAAGGATAATCGACTCTAGTCGCAACTAGTATCACACGGGAGGTGTGGGGATAAGTTTTCCCATTAGCCTTTATATAGTCATCAAATCAGGGTTTGATAACTTTGTGACAAAGCAATCAATATTCACCATTAAATGAAAAACCTTATTTAAGATTCAAACTAAGTTTCCACCGTTAGATGGTCTTAGCTTGTTACACACAAATGAAATATACCTTCATTTATATATGGGAAACTATACCTAACGTGTATATTGAGTTGGCTCAATAATAGTTAACCGAAGTTAGCCATATGAACACTTTTTTGTTAACCATGTTCATCTTAACACTTTTACATCAAATGATACTCAAATGAATCTAATTGTGTTACTCAAAGAGTTGTTCAATTGTTTATATTCTCATAGAAGTATACAAGACACAATTGAAGAAAAATCGGTTTTGATTCAAAGAATCAATTCATGAACATTTTAGCCACGGTATGCAAATATTGCATTCCTTAATATATAAATGTATTTGTTGATGAGTATGAAATCATACTTAACATATTTTAGAACTTAACCACATAAGTTTACAAACGGGTACGCAAACTTAAGTTCCGGACTTGATCCTTTCTGACAGTTCACAAATGGGTATGCATATTGTCATTCCGGACCGAACTCAAGTGAATAAGTTTGCAAACGGGTGCCATTAGTTCCCAGACTTTGACAGTTAAAACCGTTCGCATACGGGTATGCACACTTGGTTCTCGGACCTGAATTACTCTTACAACAGTTTGCATACGGGTATGCATATTGTGTTATATCCAGACAATGATTAATTGTTCCAAACTCCCATTTCAATCATTGAAACGTTCTTAGAAGACGACAATAGATGTCTCACACAAACTATTAGCTTATGAGCAATTTGCAAGTGATCGAATGATCAATACCAAACATTCCGAGTCTACATCAAATGACTGTCTCACACAAATCATGTAAGATGTGACCATGAGATTTTCACATGATCATCTTTTGACTTTCGTCAAGAATAATAATGAACGTAGTTAAAGCAAAAAGCTTTCCAACACATATTTATAGAAATATATAAGCGAGTTAAACTCAGCTCGAAATATCAAATGTGTATAATATAAAAGTATAAATAGCTATACGACTTAGTCTCAATAGGAGATAGAATATAATAGACTTCTGAGTGATAGATGAGTTCAAGTCTCCACAAACCTTTTGTTGATGAAGTTCCTCCAAGCTCCCGTTAGTAGATCTCCATATTTAATCGATGAACGGTGTGAAGTCTAAAGCTCAACTACATATTCTATCCTAATCCGAGACATAGCTATAAGTAGACTAAAAATCAATACTTATAGTTTTGACAACTAAACTTAACAAACAAGCTTGAGATAGCAATGCTTGCGAGTTCGACCAAGCAGTGCTCTAACATTACCAACATTTTTTTGCTCGACCGAGCAACACGGTTCAAACATACGACCATTCAATATTCACATCGAATTCAATACTCTGATTCCTACTTTTTCATTCGACCATTCATGACATATTAGATCATGAATGAGCATTGTGCATAATTCAGCAACATCTGTCGAATACTCGACATACCAATATATGTCCATGATCGATCAATCTCGTCGGACTCGCATCGATCCTAAAAAAGCGGGGGTCTAACAACCTCACCCAATATTTCTATTACAATCTGTATGGACTAACTCTAATATACTTTTAAGAGAATCAACTAAAAAGTCATACTCAATCTTAATAAAATGTATATCAAGGAGTTAATATCTATATCTCTCGATTTGATATATACTCAAGCAAATAGAAATTTGTGAGTCTTTATTAAATATAAGAGATATAAACTTGGATGGTACCGAAGACCAATATCCAAGGATCAATCAATTTCTAATCAACAACCAAAAGTTGGATTTCACAATTGATAGGTACAATGCATAACATGTGATATTTCAATTATATAACAAAATATAATGCGGAATAGAAATAACACAGACACCAGAAATTTTGTTAAAGAGGAAACTGAAAATGCAGGAAAACCCCGGGACCTAGTCCAGATTGAACACCACACTGTATTAACCCGCTATAGATACTAGCTTACTACAAACTAACTTCGGTCTAGACTGTAGTTGAACCCTAATCAATATCACACTGATTAAAGGCACAGTTGCGCTCCTTACGTCTCTGATCCCAGCAGGATGCTACGCACTTGATTCCCTTAGATGATCTCACCCACAACCAAGAGTTGCTACGACCCAAAGCCGAAGACTTGAATAAACAAATCTGTATCACACAGAAAAGTCTATTATAATAGATAAATCTGTCTCCCACAGATAAACTTACGAGTTTTGTTTTGTCTTTTGATAAAATTAAGGTGAATAGGAACCAATCAATATCCCAGACTTATATTCCCGAAGAACAACCTATAATTATTGATCACCTCACAATAATCTAAATCGTATGGTAGCGAAACTAGATATTGCGGAATCACAAACGATGAGACGAAGATGTTTGTGATTTCTTTTTATCTTGCCCTATCAGAGATATAATATCAAGCCAATTATTCAATTGAACTCATACGATAGAAAATGGCAAGATCGGATCGCTCAACTACAGGAGAAGTAGTTTCATCTGGCTTCACAATCCCAGTGAAGTTTTTAAGTCGTTAACCGACGGGATCTCGAGAAGAAACCTACGGTTAAAGGAGAATCGACTCTAGCAAAACCAACTAGTATCACATAGGAGGTGTGGGGATTAGTTTTTTCCAGTTGCTAGACGTCTTCTTTATATAGTTTTCAAATCAGGGTTTGCAATCTAAGTTACCTTGGTAACTAAGCATTCAATATTCACCGTTAGATTAAAACCTGATTTATCCAAGCTAATATCTTTCAACCGTTAGATCGAAACTTAGCTTGTCACACACACAAAAGAAATGTATTTCATTTAGGTTTGAGTAACCATACCTAAACGTGTAAATTTGGTTGGTTCACGATTAGTTAACCAATGGTTAGCCATATGAGCACTTTCATATCAACCATATTCATCTTCTTCATAACTAGATCAAATGACTCATAAGAACTAGTTCAAGAGTTGTTCAATTGCTTAGATATTTATACATAGACACAATTGAAACAAAATCGGTTTGATTCACTCGAATAAATTCATGAACAATATAGCCACAGTTTTCAAATATTGCATTCCTTATTGATTTATTGTTTAAGTTCATGAGCTAACTGATTTGAGAGATATAACCAGCTTGGGTACGCGTACGGGTATGCATACCTTAGCTACCGGATTTGAGTTGGTTTTAGTTCCCAAACTTAGCAGAATTTTTCGGGTAGAAAAGTTCCGCTAGTACGCGTACGGGTATGGGTACCTAAGGTGACTGGTTTGTAAGATACGAGTTGATCGAACTTCAGGATTTTCTTTATAAGAAGCCTTTTCACTGGAGCCACAATCTTTTACTACACCCAAAAGAACATTGACATGTTTTTTTAACTGTTTGAATCTATCAACTTGAATTCTAACAAGATTTAGAATTAGTTTACTCTCACTAGTTGTTTCCTCTTGAGCAACAGAGTCAGATTCATCGGGATAACACATGTCAATGTTAGTCTATTTTATTTGAACTCTTGGTTCGTCTATAACAGACATTGAGGGATCTTTATCTTTAATAGACTTATTAGAAACAGAGTCTTTATTTCTGGAGACGCGTTTATTAGAGATAGCACCTCTGTCCATAGAGTCAGATCGCTATAAATACATACTGATAAGGTCTTCAAACATGTTTGCCTGCTTTGATACCAATAAAAAGTATATCAAGGAGTTAATATCTCTATCTCTCGATTTGATCTATACTCAAGCAAATAGAAATATGCGAGTCTTTATCAAATACAAGAGATATAATCTTGGATGGTACCGAAGACCAATATCCAAGGATCAATCAATTTCCAATCAACAACCAAAAGTTGGATTTCACAATTGATCGATATAACAGACAACCTATGATATTTCAATTATATAACAAAATATAATGTGAATTAGAAATAACACACACACCAGAAATTTTGTTAACGAGGAAACCACAAATGCATAAAAACCCCGGGACCTAGTCCAGATTGAACATAACATTGTATTAAGCCGTTACAGACACTAGCCTACTACAAACTAACTTCGGTCTAGACTGTAGTTGAACCCTAATCAATATCACATTGATTCAAGGTACATTTGCGCTCCTTACGTCTCTGATCCCAGCAGGATGCTACGCACTTGATTCCCTTAGTTGATATCACCCACAACCAAGAGTTGCTGCGACCCAAAGTCGAAGACTTGAATAAATAAATCTGTGTCACACAGACTAGTCTATGATAATAGATAAATCTATCTCCTACAGATAAACCTACGAGTTTTGTTCCATCTTTTGATAAAATCAAGGTGAACAGGAACCAATCAATAACCCGGCCTTATATTCCCGAAGAACATCCTAAAATTATTGATCACCTCACAATAATCTAAATCGTATGGTAGATGAAAAGGCGGTTACCCAAATATACCTCAAGCTATTACTTTTCATTCCTATAAGTCCTTTCCCCGAATGTGATTGTCTATGGACTGAGTCGAGACAATACAACAAATCGGTTCACACTTTGTGTGATCGTCTATGGATACGAGATCGAGACAATACAACAACAAAGTGTGTTTACTTGATACAAAGGTTCGGACTTAACCAAACACAATATGATTCACGTATCAAGTAAATAGGAATTAACGTTTGTGCAATTTACTTTAATTATATAATAAAACAATTATAATGCAGAAATATAAAGTAAATAAAATAGCAAGATTTTGTTAACGAGGAAACCGCAAATGCATAAAAACTCCGGACCTAGTCCAGAATTGAATACTCTCATAATTAATCTGTTATACAAAATAATACCAACTTCGTATAATTGAGACCAAGAAACTAAACCTATAGTTCACCTAGTTCCGTCAGTATTCCCACGCCTCCAACCTATAAACAAGTCACGTACTTGGACCAATTCCTTTGGTTCGTATTCCAAACAGTAAAGGAACAACAAATCTGTTTGGTATCAACTCTCTTCAACCAAGTGATATGAGTTGTGCAAAGGTTCCCTTATTTATCTTAAAATAAACTCCTTTGCCATGTTCCAAGATCTATCTTATGTTCAATCACCCAAAGGTAATTGTTAAGATTAATCCAATCAATACCTTTAATCCAAAGGAAATGTATTGATGCCGATCTTCCTTAATTAATCAATCCAATCTACCACAAGGATAAGCCGATTATTAATTGTATCATCTTTTTCCCAAACAAGTATTGTGCACACCAAAGATTATAAACACCAAGCCAGAAATCTTATATCTCTTCTTCATCTTCAAATCTTCTTAGATCTTCAATAAACACCTGCACACAACTACTTGAATCTCTTGTGATCAATCACACACAGAACGGAGTCTGTTAACAATGAATTATCACAAGATCGTCTTTAGATCTAACAATAGTCTAAAGATCCATGTAGAAACCTTGAACTAGTTTGAGTGAATCTTATATCAGAAGAGAAGATTCCCAAGCATAAACAAACTAGGTGCAATCAAAGTTCAACCATCGTTAGTCAATCAAATCAATACGAAAACTAAAGATAAACCGCAATATCTTGTTTCCCACCAACGGGTCGCGTTAGAGTTTCTCAATCCCAAAGAAAACTTTAAGTTGAGCGGCCATAAGAGATTTCACTTAATTGGATTACTCTCCTCTACGATAGGCGGCTTCACCAGTAACAAAGACAAAAGAGGAAGTCTATTGTTACGCAGGATTAGTTTGCTAGAAATGCAAACTCAAAGTATTTATAGACAAGGAAGTTTGGACACCAAGGAATTTCCAAAACTGAAAATATTCTCAAGATATTTTTCATTACTACACCAAATTCGGTTTTCATAATTCCCGTGAATGCACTGTTCAAAAATACGATCGAAATCTCCTTGGAAAATCTTTAATTAGCAAATGCACATTACTAATTCTTATTTTCCATATATAATAAAAAAAACCTTAATTAAAAATATTTTTAACTTGTTTAAATTCTATATTGGGATTTACTTCCTTCTTAGCCTTTAAGGAATATCTTTGAACAATATAGAATAAGCATTAATGCACCGTGTTCAAAGTGTGTCGACATCTTACTCTTGCAAGTCCTTTTTCATACTTACTCACTTGAAACCAATTAAACATACTTCCAAACAAGTTTAGAATTGGTTCATCTGACTTTCAAGAACTATGTAATTGATCAAGTAATACTCCATCACAAACCATGGGTTTAACGGTTCTACCCAAACAAGTTTCAGTTCAACCTCCATGTGAGTATTGTGCATAGTCACACTAGCTTACCATAATTCGGATGACTAGGTACTAGGATTGGTTCCCCACATATATTTGGTATCTAACTTGTATGCATTGTACATGTCCATAGGATCGGTTCCCCCTTCCCAAAAACGTGTTGCACATGTTCATAGGATCGGTTACCCTTTCTTCCATAAACCTTGTTGCACCTCATACAAGGATCGGTTCCCATTGTGATGCATTGCACCTCTTACTAGGATCGGTTCCCCTTCTCCTAATAATTAGTCAGACACTCACAAACCCGATCATACCCCAGGTGATTACTTAAGATCGGTTTCACTAATAAAAGTCATACCAATACATAAGTCAGGCCTCATGTGAATAGTTTTACCAAGAACACAAACAAGTCATGAGCGGTTATACTAATCACACATATTGGTCGTTCATAAGATATGCAATGAAGAACAGCCCCAATAACGCCTGGCGATTTTCTTTTCGGTTCACAACACATATCATGAACTTACTTCCTTAGAACACATGTAAACATTGTTCCCTAGGATGAAATCCTCACCTCATACCCATACATAATCACAATAGCATTCATACGATTATGCCGATGTCTTATATACAAAGTTTAATGGTTAAGCAAGAAACTCCATATTGTATTCCTTAATATTATGTCTATCTAGAGTGTTCATGCTTCGCAATTTTATGTTTTCAATATGCACGACTTGAAAGATACGTTAGGGAATAAAACAGTTCAAGTCAAATATCACTAACCTCAAGTGGAAAGATGATGTTGTGGTTGTAGCTCCGTTCTTCTTCACTTCTTCAAGTCTTCGCAATACTTGTAATGTCTCACCCTAATACTTTCAAGCTAACCTATACGAAGTTGACTCTAGTACATTTAAATCAAGCGACTCTTAAATGAGTTTTGGTTCACTAAAATATGACAACCAAAATTGACATACCAACGCTTGGTGGGTTCAACCGAGCAATGCTCTAACAATCTCCCCCTTTGTCAATTTTAGTGACAAAACTCTTAAAATCATATGGATAAACAAATTACAAGAATTCATTACACATACGCTTGATTCCCGAATCCAACAGCACAAAACCTGCATACATTCAATCATTAAGAATGTCGTTGTTGACATTATAATAACAAAGCTCATACTCCCCCTAAAGGTGAGATAGGTAGATTTTCAATCCACACGTCTTTTTTATCCCTATCATATGATATGTTACTTCCCCTTAGTCTGTGCTTTTACTCATTCGTTAGATAAACGTTCAAGCACCATTGTCATCTTCCCTAGTGACACCAATCAACCAAAAAATTGATACCAGCATCACCTTTTTACTCCATATATTTCTCCCCCTTTTTGTCACAAAAATGACAGAGAAACGAAAAAATAAAGGACAACACGAAAAGGATCTTACAAATCTCAAAATAGACTTGCAACCTATTGAGTCAAGCATGAGGGTTCCACATACCATTTTTGACAACCAATATCAAAACCAAAACTACAAGTAATTACGTTTTGATATGTTATCATGGAAATAATTGGCCGAAGCAATTTTCCCAACTTGTTTAGCAAACCAAAAATCAACTAAGCATGTTAGTTCCTTTGCTAAACCGGTTGTATAAATACAACCGCTTCATTCGATAAGACCAAAACAAAGATGAATTCTATTTTTCTCATCAGGTTCTAATTATCCATATAACTTAGACCTTTAGATTTTAAACAAGCCAAATACTAGGTTAATTAGTTAACTAGCATTTCCTTGTTTAGGCATTCGGATAAACTTGAATAACCGAAACCTCCACTTTGATAAGTCTAACTAAGATCAGAATTAACTTAGTTTTTCTTATCCGGAATCGAATTGGACTAAACAACACATCCCGTCAACATATTCATTCGTTAAGCCATAAATAATTCATACAAACCAATAAATCAACTTGCATAATTATTCGCCTCAACCGGAAAGCAATTGAAACAACAAATATATCAAAGTTTCACTATTGCACCGAAATTTTATAAGCCTAAACAATTGATACTACACAATAAAGCAAAATAACAATTGTTTTACTTAACTAGAAGCAATTGAATTAACATAGACATTAAAGCACCGCAATTGCACCAAATTTTGTAAGCCTAAACTATTGATATCACACAACAAAGCAAGATAACAAAAGTTATACTTAACCGGAAACAATTGAATCACACAAAAATCCACACATACATAATGGAATAAACACATCAATTATACCGACAGTTTCTTTTAAGCAAAATCAATATATATATCAAATAAAAATAGGCTTTTCTTAAAACAAGAAAACAATTAACTAACAAGATTGTTACCTCAATTTCGTATCCAACTTCTCCAAATATGATCGCATCGTTTTTCTTCTTCCGGGAGAATTGATATCGAAATACCATTATGTTGTCATCCTTATACAAAAAAAAAAAGAATAACAACAACCAACCTTTACCAGAGAAAGGTTGAAAATCGGTTTTAACAATTGCAAGCAAAAGTTGAAAACCGTCGAAACACATATGCTTTTATGCTAAATCAAAATCGATTCAACATATTGCGAATTTTTCACACATTGTTTCTACATGAACCCCTTATGATCCTTTGATAAAGCCTACCAACATGGGCTAGAACTTAATCCTGCTAAATCAAAAAGTCACCCAAACCATAAGGGTACACAACATATTATGAGATCGAATATCAAGGTAATAAAACCGAAATAAAACATCCCATAAACATACATAGAAAATAAATAAAGTATTTAAGTATCGGATATGTAAACCAAAAAATATCACAAGAAAAATTATAAATCAAATAACTTTATTCATGATAGTTTTTATTCAATAGACTTATGCAATCAATGAAAGAAATAAAAAATTGATGTTTATTTTTCTAGATTAAGTATTAAAGCATATAACTTAATCTCTAGTGGTGCTCTTGTTGTTCACTGATGTTTCTTCAGTGTTCAAATATTTAAAGCATGTCTTAAGAGACTTGTCTACAACCACTTCATGTTTCTATAGCTCTTCTACTAGAACCTTGAGTTCGGTAAGAGCTTCTCTATTTCCTTTGATTCGTTCTTTTAACCAATCCTGATGTCGAACAGTCATAACTAGATCGGTTTCCAGTTTTTCAAAACCTTGGATGTATTTATTCATATTGTTAGAATGAACCCACTTGGTTTTGGTTGGATCTTGTAAGTTGTAGGCCAACAGACATGACTCATCTTGTGATCCAACCGAACTTTTATTGATGTTTATTCAATAAAAGTATATTAGAGTTAGTCCATACAGATTGCTAATCGAAATATTGGGTGAGGTTGTTAGATCCCCGATTTTTCAGAATGATCAATACCAAACATTCCGAGCTACATCAAATGAATGTCTCACACAAATTATGTAAGATGTGACCATGAGATTTTCACATGATCATATTTTGACTTTCGTCAAGAATAATGATGAACGTAGTTAAAGAAAAAAGATTTCCAACACATATTTCAAGAAAGATATAAGCGAGTTAAACTCAGCTCGAAATATCAAATGTGTATAATATAAAATTCTAAATAGTTATATGACTTAGTCTCAATAGGGGATAGAATATACTTCTGAGTGATAGATGAGTTCAAGTCTCCACATACCTTTTGTTGAAGAAGTTCCTCCAAGCTCCCGTTAGTAAATCTCCGTCTTCAATCGATGAACGCTGTGAAGTCTAAATCTCAACTACACATTCTATCCTAATCCGAGACATATCTATAAGTAGACTAGAAATCAAGATTTATAGTTTTGACAACTATACTTGACAAAAAAAAGCTTGAGATAATAACGCTTGCGAGTTCGATCGAGAAGTGCTCTAACACTACCAATTTTTTTTTGCTCGACCGAGCAACACGGTTCAAACGGACGACCATTCAATATTCACATTGAATCCAATATTCTGATTCCTACTTTTTCATTTGACCATTCATGACATATTAGATCAGAAATGAGCATTCTGCATAATTCAGCAACATCTGTCGAATACTCGACATATCAATATATGTTCATGATCGAGCAATCTCGTCAGACTCGCATCGATCCAAATTATCAAAACATCATTATTACCTCAACTAGTAAAATGATATATCACAAATCATCAAGACTCAACGTTTGTCCATTAATCTGTCTCGGCAGACACCTTATGCTCAATCCATGAGTCTCATAGCATGTCATATTCGTTCATTATGCTCGACTTATCAAGGATAAGACTCATGTCTGGTCAAGTCAACAATTGACCAATTAAATACACGTCTGCCTTGCAGACTCCACGATTTATGAGGCATCAATCTTGTCACATATGGGAATATTCACTACAGCAAGTGTGTACACCCACGATGAGAATGTGAGTAAGTCATGAAAGCAGTTGAAGGAGTTAGCAAAGTAGTGGATGGATAATCAACCAAGTCTCTCGCACAATGTGGAATTAGTTCAAACAAGATTTCCACTTCCCCATTCTTTCATTCCTCGACAACCATCACACTTACTTGGATCAATGTGTCTACTACTCTTGCAATATAAATAAGCACCTCAATCCACGATTGAAAAAACAAGAATTTGCGACAGAACAAAATTCAATCGATCCGAAATTATCTTATTCGAACTCAACAGTTCACAAAAAACTTGCAGAAGTCTCAACACATCCACAATCCTTGATCATCATTGATCTCACACACTTTTCATCTTACCTCCTACAAATCGACCCTTAAGCACTCCCGTACAGTGCATCTGTTTGCTAAATGTTTAGGCAATTTGCTCGTTCGAGGAATCGCTCATCTCACCACTTTTCCTTAAAAACCAACTAATTGTTTTCACCCATCAACAAAGAGTCTCATCTAAACCTGGTATCCATTTATCTGTCCAAATATTTATCATTTTCCATCCCCTACTTCACAACAGTTATACTTGTGAATTAGCGACACTCGTTGCCTAATATTTCAAAATTCGGGTTTCATTGTAGTTTTTTTTTAATGAAAGACTGTTGCAGTTTATAGTCATTAACTCCTTGAAGTACAAGCATTATCAACACCCTTGGCGCATCCATAACTCTATCACAAGAATAAGGGAAAATCTAAATAATTTCAACACGGTGGAATTCCAGTTCATCCACAACAAAGCCAACAATGTGGCTCATCAGCTTGCAGCTTATGCTGTAACTAGGGGTATTAATGGTTAACCGAGAAACCAAAACAAACCAAACCGATTAGGGGGAAACCGAACCAAGCCATTAACTAATGGTTGGTTTTGGCTTAGAAAAGATGAAAACCTAGATTAATGGTTTGGTTTTGGTATGACAGAGAAACCGAACCAATAACCAATGGTTAACCGAATATTGATAAAAAAAAAATCATTGATTAAATTTTCATTAGAAATGTCACTGTATAGCCTACCATTAGTTAAATCTTCTTTTGATCTCTAGATTTAGAGTAAGCTTTAACTACTCTTGATATTCTTTTTATTTATTTTTTGTCTTTAAATTTTTGTAAACCAATACTATTTTTTTCTATAAATTTGTGTAATTTTTTTTTTTTTGGTTTGACATAATTATTGGTTAACCAAAAACCACTGGGAAAAACCAAAACCGTCTGGAACCATTTGGAAACCGAACCAATGGTTAATAGATTGGTTTGGTTTCAATTTTTAGAAACCGATAGTATTGGTTTCGGTTTTGGTTTGGCTTGAAACCGAACCAAAACCGACCATGAACACCCCTAGCTGTAACTAACCAATCCTCTGGATTATGGTTAACTTCTCCTCCCTCTTGTATCTCTCAGCACATTGAGACTGAAGCTACCCTTTCTATTTAGTCTTTTTTCTCCTTTTTCTGTTTTTTCTTTTCTTGTATCCTGCAAAAAATAAAAATAAATAAATAAATTGTTGCAGTTTTAAAGTACTAATATTTTATAATACTAGCTCATAGAGCTTTTGGCTGAGAAGCCAATCTCCATGCAAATTTGGCTATCATAGTTAAATTCATTTTTCTAGATTCTTTGAAACCTAGTCCTCCCAATGTTATCGGTTTGCAGAAGGAATCGAAGCATTTTAAATAGCAACCTCTATAAAATAAATTATTTCCCTCACTAGAAATCTCTATCGATTGCATTAATCCTTCGAGTAATCTTTTTGGCAGGACAAAACAACCCATTTCGTAAGTATGTAAGCTAGTCGGTACTGATTTATTCAATAAAAACCTACTGGCCTAACCCAAGGAGATGTTTGTTCACAGAAACTAGTTTGTTAAGTTGTAAAAACTTACTCAACATCATCAATCAATTTAGTTTGGCATCAGGACAGCTTATACAATTTAATAAATCAAGTGTGTTCTTCAGTAATAAAATTCACCCGAGAGATAAGTGGATGATGATCAAGACTTTTAAAAACCAAGAAAATAAAACTCACACTTACTTAGGACACCACCATTTGTGGACAGATCCAAACCCAAAACCTTGGATATCATAGTCCAAACAAACGACCTGTTAGAGATATACCAGATACAAACTGAGTCTCATATCAGCCCATCTCTCTTCAAACGCGAATCGTGCGAAAACTGAGTTAACTTAGTTTTAACATTTTCATCTAATTCTCTCTGAAATATCTTGAATCCAATGAACTCTTGACTTCTTTTCATTTCAATCTGGCCTTCAATATGATTAAAAGCTTTAAAAGATTTGAACTCTCTCTTTTTCTTTCTTTTGTTAATCTGTTCAATTTTCTTTGTTAATTTTTCTTACTCAAATTTTCTATCAGTTTCTTTTTTCAATTTAAAAGCATATTTTGTTATTGTGATCCTTCTCTAATGGGTTTCTAATTTTCTAGCACGTTCTTCATTCAGAATATCATAGAAGGCATCTGGTTTTGGACTATTGCAGTGTATATTTTCCTTCTGTCAACTATATTGTTGCAGCCAAGTCTTAATCTATGGTCAATTTCGACAACAGTATTGCAAGCCATCAATCTTAAGATGGATGAAAATAGTATGTTCCAGTATTATAGTTTAGATTATGTTTATGATCAAAATGATTTTAGCGAGTTCATCAGCAGTGAGTTCATCTTCCGAGTTGAATTTGGTCAGTTACAAAATTTCCAAATCCAAATTTTTAAATTTCAAAATCAACAGTTTTCCCAAATAACTTTGCGTGATTATAGGAATTACAACTTTTTTGAGATTACGAATCAGTTGACTCTCAATCTTTTCCATATGGAGAATTATTCTGCATATTTTCAAAGAATTTTCTTCCCTAAAATTACTCAACACAGTTATACTAATATAACAAATTTTGGTTATCTTTTTAGGGTTTTGCATATTTATAAGAGTAAAAGTTCAGAACTCATTCCCATATCAATTCTTACTTCTCAATTGCAAGGAACTAGGATTCGTGAGTTTGGTGCTAAATAATTGATACGTGATGTTGGTTCTTCAAGAGCTTTATCTTTAGCTACGGATGAATGGAAGAATACCCTTATTGGTAAACTCCACTCTAAAGATCCAATTGAAACTGATGTTATAAGAAAAGAAGTTTTGCAACTTTGGAAGCAATATAAAACCAAGGAAATTCGTGGTATGGATAGGAATATCTACCTGTTCAAGTTCAATTCTAATGAAGTGATGAAAGATGTTATTAAGAAGAGTCCATGGAATGTTGCAAAGAGTCGTCTAAATCAAAAAGATTATGATTCTTCTATTGCTATCAAAGATCAAACTTTCACTCATCAGGAATGGAATGTTCAGTTTAAAAATATTCTGATTGAACATCACTATGTGCAAGTGGTAGATGAAGCATTGTTGGAGATGGGGCCTAAAATCCATACAATTCCTGATAATTGCATGCCTGGTTATGGAAGTATGATAACTGCAAGGGTGAAAATTGATTTAAGAAAACCTCTTCATAGAGGTGGTTGGTGGAATACAGCTGCAGAAGGTGTTACTTGGGTTAGATATCACTGGGAAAGACAGCCACACTCTCTCTGTCCTAAATGCTTTGTTATTGATCATGATGATGGTGAATGTGATAATATAGCTGAGGATCTTAAAATAAGAAGATATACAAATGATGAGTATATCAACTATTGCAATGAATTAGCTACACAATATGGTGTTGAGATAATAGATGACTTGGATTTAATGTTGAAACAAATTTGTGAAGCAAGTTTGAGGAAAATCAATGCTGAGGCTGAGGAGCAAGAGGGGGAAATAAGAACTAAAAGATCAAGAGGTGATGATACCAACATTGTTAGCAACTCCAGTTTTCCTCAAGGTTATGTTATTCAAAATAATGAACTATTTAAACATATCACTGGTCATAATACTGAAATTTCTACTTCATCTGGAGATATTGATGGCATGGACCATGACTTGGATGAGGAAGGAAATCCATCTGCAAGGGAGACCTTTCATGAAATGAATGAGGCATCTGCTACCTTGGTAATTTTCTTACACAACTATTATATTTTAATTTCGCATAAGGATTATTTTTGCTATAGTTTTGCTGCTACTATGAAAATTCTAGCTTGGAATGTCCAAGGCTTGGACAAAAAATTCACTAAAGACCAATTATTTCAACTTGTACAAAAACAATCCCCATATTTCTTATTCTTATCTGAAACCAAAGTTGATTGTGATAGGATGAGAGCTTTTGCTAATTCTTTGAACTACTATAATCATGTTTGTATTGATAGAGTAGGGCTTGCTGGTGGTTTGATTCTCATGTGGAAAGATGGTATCATCTGTGATGTTCAATCAGTTTCTAAGAATATGATTCATATAGCTACTAGTTTTTACCCCAGTAAACCAAAAGTTCTAATTACCTTCATGTATGACTCCACATATTTTGATAAAAAAAGGAACAATGGAAATATTTGCTAAGAACTAGTGAAAATATAACACAACCTTGGATAGTTATAGGTGATCTTAACTTTCATATTTATGAGTTGCATGATAACACAGGCTACACTGTTGAGGATAAATATGTTCAAGAACAGATGAATTTTTGTGGTTTGATGGATATAGGCTATTCTGGTAGGGATTTTACCTGGTCTAGTAACAAGTTTGCCACTGGTTCTAGGAAATATAGAATAGACATGGCTATAGGTAATAGTTATTGGTGTATGAGTTTTCCCAAAGCTACATTATCTCATTTAGTGCAAGCAGGCTCTGATCATTGTCCTATTCTTTTATCTCCTACTGAGATTGATAATTCTAAATCCTGGAGACCTTTTAAATTCTTTGCTATGTGGATGAAACATTTTGCTTTTAAGAATCAATTAAATGTTGCTTGGAATAATGTTTTTCATGGTTCTCATGCTTTTAAACTTGTTGCTAAACAACAAAACACCATGCTAATACTTTCTCATTGGAATAAAATTGAGTTTGGTGATATTGATAGGAATATCAATAATCTTCAAACTCAATTAGATTTGGCTCAAAAGGCTCATATTGCTGAATCTCAGCATGATAGAATTGTTAGTCTTACTAAAGATTTGGATAATTGGTTTGATATTAAAACAGAATTCTATAGACAAAAAGCTGGTGATAGGTTTATCACTGAAGTTGATAACAATACTAAATATTTTCATACTCTGGCCAATAGGAGAATGTTTAGGAAAAATATAGACTATTTGTGTGATGAAAATGGTGCTTGGTATGAGAATAGGGATGACATTGCTAATTTGCTTGTTAATCATTTTGAGGCTGTTAGTAAAACTTCTAATCCTTGTCTATCTGCTAATGCTTTTGATATTCTGCCAACTATCATTTCTGAGCAGAATAACCTTGATCTTACTAGAATTCCTTCTAGTGATGATATTTGTAATACTGTTAAACGAATGTCTGCTTGGAGCTCCCCTGGGCCTGATGGTTTTCAAGATGGCTTTTACCAAGCCAATTGGGATGTTGTTGGTCATGATGTTGTTCTTGCTGTTTAAAGTTTCTTTGAAAATGGTTTTATTCCTTCTGTTTTTAATAAAAACCTATATCTCCTTGATCCCTAAGACTGAAGATGCTAAAAGTCCAGTAGATTTCAGGCCCATAGGTTTATGTAACAATGTTTACAAAAGTATCTCTAAAATAATTGCAGACAGAATTAAACCACATCTGAAACATCTAATTTCTCCTTATCAAGCTGCCTTTGTCCCAGGGAGAGCTATTCATGACAACATAGTTGTTTCTCATGAAATGATACACACTATGAAGCACAAAGAAGGTATTAGTGGCACTATGGCACTAAAACTAGACCTATCAAAGGCTTTTGATAGGATTGAATGGTCTTTTTTATTAGACATTCTTAGGAAATTTGGGTTTAATGAAAAATTCTGTGGTTACATTGAGCAATGTGTTTCAACTACTCAGATTGCAATTCTTTTGAATGGTTCTCCTACTAAATGCTATACTCCCACTAGAGGTATTAGACAAGGTGATCCACTTTCACCTTATCTTTTTATTATATCCATGGAATACCTATCTAGGTTACTCTGATCTGCTGAATCTAATCATGTAATTTCAGGTGTTAAGGAAGCTAGAAATGCTCCAGGTATTACTCACTTACTGTTTGCTGATGATATTCTAATCTTTAATAAAGCTGATTTGCATAATGTTGCTGGTATCTTGTCAGTTCTGGATGAGTTTGGCAAAATTTCTGGTCAGGTTTTGAACTTACACAAATCAAGTGTTTATTTTAGTCACAATGTCAATCCTAGTCATAAACAGGTTTTGATTACTCATCTTAAAATGACTGAAATGTTGGATACTGATAAGTACCTGGTTGTTACTTTATTGATGGGTAGAAACAAAACTAAAGCTTTTCATCCTCTTATGTAATCTTTTGGAACTAGACTCAAAAAATGGAAAGGAAAAACTATGAATCATTCTGCTAGATCAACTATGGTGAAACATGTTCTTAACATTTTACCAACTCATCAAATGGGTTGTTTTACGATACCTAAGACTATGATTGATTCTATGGATTCCATTCAAAGACATTTTTGGTGGGGTCATCAAAACAGTAGAGGTCGCTGCCCTATTGGCTGGAATAAACTTAGTATACCTAAGTCTCTAGGTGGTCTAGGGTTCAAAAATCTTGAGAATTTCAACACTGCCATGTTCACTAAACTTTCCTGGAAAGTTTGTAATGAAGATGATTCTCTTTGTATGCAGATTATTAGATCTAAATATGGTAAGAATGGCAGTTTACTTCATCTTGATAAATTAAAGGATGATTGTTCTTGGTTTTGGAGAGGTTTTTACTCTGGGTTAGAAGTGGTTCAACAACATTCTATGTGGATTGTGCAATGTGGTACAAAAATAAATATATGGCTAGATAAATGGATTATAGGTTATAATAGTCCACCTGTTCTAGTAATGGTACATTCTAGTCTAAATACTTATAACTTGGTATGTGATCTTTTTATCCCTAATACTAGAACATGGAATAATGATCTCATTTTTTCTTTGTTTAATCATGAGACTGCTTTTGCCATACTTAACATGAATGTTCCTTTAACTGGTTAGGATTATCTGTTGTGGAAACCCGATAGAAAGGGTAAGTTCTCTGTGAAAAGTGCTTACAACACTTTATGTGCAGGTTATGTCAACACTGTTATTAATGATGATTTTATACCTAGAGAGGTTTGGAAAAAACTCTGGCAGATGAGAATTCCTCATAGAGTTCAGTTGTTCTTATGGAAATGTTGGAAAGACATAATACCAACTAGGGAGATAATCTCTGCTTATAAACAGGACATAGAACATCATTGTAGTTTCTGCAATTATGAAATAGAAACAAGTACTCATCTTTTTAGAGACTGTCCTTATGCCAGGTCAATCTGGTTAGGCGTAAATGTTAACATCTCTACTGTTTTGCAGGATTTCAACTCCTTCCATGAATGGGTGGTAAGTTGGTTTTTAGATCACAATAATGAACAGGGTGCTGGTTTTGATGCAGAAGGTCATACTTGTAAACTTATGTGCACTATCTGGTATATTTGGAAAGATAGATGCAACTTAGTTTTCCAGAATTCTAAACCAAATGCTAATAGCACAATATCTAGAATTCTGAATCTGTTTAAGCAGTGTACTCTTTCTTCCTCTGATGTAAGGGTAAATAGGAGTCAACATGATATTATTCAAACTTGGCAACCACCAGATACAGATTATGTGAAAATCAACATTGATGCTTCTTACTTGTATGATACTAAAAAGGGAAGAATTGGACTGATCATTCGTGACTGTGCAGGTACCATCCTAGGGATCAAGGGTATTAATCTAGATGAGGAAGTTGAGGCAGATTTTGGAGATGAATACTTTGAGTGTAAAGCTCTATTATTAGCAGTTGAATGGATGGAGCATCTAGATTACAAGAAGGTTATTTTCGAAATGGATTGTGACAATGTGGTGGTTTCTCTGCAAAGTGTGGATTCACAAATTCATTGACACAATAAACATTTACTTTCAGCTATTAAAAACACTTTTTCCAGGTTCAATTTATGGTTTTGTAAGTCATTTCATAGATTGAGTAATAGTGTGGCTCATGCCTTAGCAGAAAAAGCAAGAGTTGAAGCCAACAATTTTATATTTATGAATCATTATCCTCTTGATATCATCAAGATGACTGAGGATGACTATGTAATCTCTCATTTCAATTAATAAAAAATTCTTTAGGTAAAAAAAAAAAAAAGTCCAAAAAATTCTGAAATTTACAACCAACGGGTATGGAATCTGTGTTACAAAGTAGACTAGTTTTACAAAATGATTTGACAAATGATGATGCAATTTGTTTCTCGGTAAAATTCTACACATTTGGTAATACATCATAATTCATTTGCCCCGTTTTTCTTTCTTTCCTCCTGGTGTAAGACTCGAATTTTCTAGAAAACGAGTGGAAGTGCTAAAGTGAGACCACTTTATGTAGTCAATTAAAAACCCACTAACTATAACGAGTAAGAAACCAAATCACATGGCCCTGTGTATTATGCTTATGCAATGGTTAATATCCCTGCCTTCCCTTACTCGATCAGACAAAAATATCTTTCAGTGTAATGGCTACTCTGTGTGCCTCTCCGATACTAACGTATTAAATCCAAAGGCCTTGTGCCATGCAGGCAGGAACAGAAGTCATAGAAAAAGTTGATAATAGAATTATAATGCAGGATGATGTACCAATCCGAGTTTGGTAAGCTCATGTAGCAGCCTTGGTGATTTTTCGAGCGATGAATTGGTTTATGCGTTTGAAAAGAGAGTCATCGTCCAGATACAAATAACGTTTGAGTTCGAAATTCGTCCAAGGAACAATCAGTTATTCCAAGAGACGTTTCAAAACATTTGAAAGCACACTGAATGCACTTCTCTATCCGTGGGTAGAGAGACACTCAGACACGTATGAGGAAATATAGCTAGTCGGTGATCATGACTGATTCAAAATTAGGATATTTTTATCTACCCAACCAAATGCTTAATTAAGCTATCAATCCGTTCATTCAGTTGAAAAAACAACAATAATATGATGAATCTTATCCTCTAGTGCACAGTACCTTAAAATTTTGATATGTCAATTAAGCAACAATAATTATTTGCAGTTTTGCATGTACTTTAGATCCTTAAAACCGCAACATCTGTTAACCTCTTCTGATACTAAAATTGACAATGGGAGATTAATAAAGAGAAGAAAGAACCTAGGAGACTGTAATCAAAGGTTATTGGAGTTTGTACACACGAAGTACAGGGATGAGTAAAATGGATGGATAACCTCCCTCCTTTTTCTATATTACTAGTTTTCTTATTAGATTAGTATAATAAATATCTTGTGATTAGTTATGTGTGTCTTTCATTTGTTGCCTGCTGTCTGGCTGAATTATCTTCCTAAACTATGTCTATATGTTATTGTCATTAACTTGATCAATGTTGGACTTGGATAATAAGATAAACTCTCTCAGATTTGTCACATGATCAGCCAGGTGAGTCATAAATTTTGTGACATATCTATGTTTGAAAAACTCTCTCTCCCGTAAGTAGGTCGACAAAAACACAAGACAGCTACGGTACAGATATTATGTCAACTTGGTCATCTGTGATTTGGATCATTTTTTCTTAAATTTTAGGTCGCGTGCTTCTGTATGGAAGAAAATCTACACTTTTTAACAATATGTCTATTCCTGGATATCATTTTAAAATTTTATCGCCAGAATGATATATGACTTTTAATTTCTAGAAATCGATAAGCAATTTCTGTCTAGAGTCAAAACAACATAGATTACTAATGCAGAGTTTTTCGTCGGGAGGTCATTGCAGAGGGTTTTTTGCTCGAACTACACACAACCCAACAAAATGAACTCACCTGACCCAACCGCCATTTTATATGAACAGAAATTAGGCGACTTGTAGGTTAATCTTGGAAATGTGCGATATGGGTAAATAATATACTGAAGAATGAAGACAGATAACATAACTTAGCAAAACGAAATATATAACTAAGGATTGCAAACTTTTTGGCAGATTTTATTATTTATTAATTTCGTTTTTGGGCATTTTGTTTATTCATTTTATTTTATTTTTGGCAGAAGATCGTGGAGTAGCCTACAGGTGGCACGTAAAATACTTAAAGAAAAGTGGTACATCACATACGAAAACATGATACATCTGTTTTTCTGGTAAATCAGGATGGGCTTCCTTCATTCTTTTCTCTCCAGCTTCACAAGGGGGGAGTAGTAAGCTAAGACTTGATATCATAAGAAAAGAGGTAGGATGGCACGTGAAGACCCACGTGATCAGTTAGAGAAATATTGGAAGTTGGAACAAAGGTTTTCAGTTTTCTTTTCTCCTAAAAATGCCTTTCAAACATAGGAAGCCAGGTTGGTCAAACTGTCAATACTTTAGAGCCATCAGCCAAGTTATAATTATAATATTGGCAGCCAGGACGCAAGCCGATACAGCCTAGGCCTCTCCTGTGTACGCTAAGCTGGTTCCTTTGTGGTTTGTGCTTCTACGGATTCTACCAGGTCCAGGCGCGCAAGGATGGATTTATCAATGGGCTTATCCGGGCTACAAGATTTCGGGGAACAAAAAAGAAGAGCCCAGTGTAGAACCAAAACAAGCTATCTCTCGTCTTCTCTTTCATTTCTAGCCTACCCCAACATGTTTAGGACCAAAGCTTAGTTGTTGTAGAAGAAAATCATACAACATCAATTTACGCCCTGTTCTAAGAAGAATCATGGATTTAATTCAGAGCCTGAATGGCTGTGCTTCCTGTGAAACATCTCGCCTTTTCTCGTGCAAGCTTAGTAGTACCATTAATCATAACGGAACAGGCTTTCAAGTTTATTTTTATCAATACAATGAAAATTTCTAAGTTATATGCTTTCAATACTCTTAGCTCATTTAGAGAAGATACAAAATCCCTATACCACAAGGCATGACGTGCACCAAACAGAAGTACAGAAGTTGTGGCTAACAGAAAAACAAATCAAACAAATGCTTCCAGAGTTGCGATAGCCTTCAAACTTTGTCACCGAGGAACTGCAAAATCTAAGGAGACCAGGAAGATTATCAGTAGCTGGAAAGTTGTGGCTAACAGGACCCTAATCAATGATCCCAGAAACTAACAGGACCCTAGGGAACTGATGACAAATGATCCCAGAAATTAACAACGAACGAGCTAAATAAGCACAAGACAATGTAACAGGCAAACAAACAATGATAGATTTTACAAAGTCTAGTTAAACACGCATACAAATGCCATTATCTGTTTTCAAATAGAACTAGACGTGATCGGGATTAAGAAAAAAACATAGCAATCGCCTGTTTGCTAGCTCATGTGCCGTTAAGAAAAAGCCTCCACTTGTTAAATATTGACTTATAACTGCTAACGGATAGATCCTGATCAACAGGGAAGTCCGCTTCTTTTGTTCGATATTTTTAGATATAAACTGTCATTAAACTTGTAAACCTATTCTATAGGGTAAAACATCCAAAAAAAATAGGATTACCCTATAGAATATAGGTTTACATGTTTACTGACAGTTTGTATCTAACAAATATCTAACCAAAAAAGCGACGCCCAGTTGATCAGGATCTATCCGTTATCAATAACCCAAAAGCATGCCATGTTTCAATCATGCTAAACAGAAAAAACTGTAGTTATGTTGGTAAACGAGGATGCTTGAGATAATTTGTGCTTCTCTAATTCATGTGGTTCTTCCACACCTAAGAACACGATTTGAAAGGCTACAAGGCAAATCCCTAAGAAGAAGAAAAGTTAAATGATACAGAACCCTTCTTATCATATGTTCATGGATTACCTAAATATATCCACAAACCTACTGGAGCTCTATCTGCCATGTTGGACATTGAAAAGACTGTACAAAGAACATGAAACATTGGGGAAAACATGATAAATAGTGCCCTTAGCAGCATCCACATCTCCTAATACCCATCCTTTCTAAACCGAGTGACTTCAAATCGAGATAATCCAAGCATACGACACACTATAACTAGATCTTTTCAAATATCTGTAGTCTGTACCACACCACTAACGGCTCATTTAACAAGATTCTCCCCCTGCTAAAACTCTATACCACAATGACCTACAAACATCACCGTGACCTTATCTGGCAATAATGAACTTGGAACAAATATTTGGCGACGAACAAATATTGAGTCATCGCAGTTTAGAACAAATGATCTAATTATGAACTTGGAACAGAGACAATAATGGTATAAAAGAGAGTATTATCGAGATTGTATCCAGGAACAATCATTTTATCTCCAAAATATTTTCAAGAATCCACTTCCAGGTAACATCAAATAATCAAAAATTTGCACTTGGCAGTCATAACTCAGTCGCAGTGTTTAGAGTATTAGCTGCTTTAAACAATTTTCACAATTTTTAAGCACGAAAACATAGATAGAGAAAATGCAGTGCGTACAATATAGTGTTGTTTTAACTGTTAACGCACCATGAGTCCCTTCGTCACAATGGTAATGAAAGCCCTATACGATTCAGTAGAAACATAGGTCAGAGACTAATATGATTGCACATTCTAAATTCTAATACACATCAAGCAGTATTACAAACTCATTTCAACAACCAAAGTGAGAAATCAGGCAACGTTATTGATTGTTTTCACATTATAATCTAGGCAAGGAAATGCAAAACTTGGGGAAAATCTGAAAGTTTATTTTCTTCATCTCATGCTTTCTCCCTTGGTTTTGTTATCCTTACTAATTGGCATCATTTAAAATCCAAATAAACTTACAGGGAAAGATAAAGACAGGTAGTACCTTGGGACATCCAACTCCAGTAGCTAGAGTCAACAGCAATACTTGATTTGAGACGAGAATTAGCAATTGCACTGTGAAGAGGCATCATTGATTCCACACTTGCCAGGGACACTGCAAATCTGAAGAAAAATAAAAGGAATGAACAAACATGCCTAAGAATTTCTAGAAGCAAAATTGATGATAAAAAGTGGAGGTTAAACCTAGAAGTGCGAGGAAGAGAGCTTGTTGGAAGAGGGAACGGAGAAGAGAAAGGTTTTGAATTTAAGTTTTGGTTCCGTAACGCAGCCATGGATCTCATCCCTGACCTCGCAGCTGATCTACAAAACGAAGCCATTTTTTTCTTTTTTTCCTGTAAGTGAGAAGAGATGAGAAACTTAAACCCTATACAAGTAAGTATACAAAGTTACAAACCACATTTCTCGAGTACTTCCGCTGAGTCAACACGGAGATCATATACCGACTTAAATCGGCGCGCTCGAATCAATCGGGAGTGGCATGGATTTTTTTGCTGGGCCTTTGTTTTTTAAAGGCAGTTGGGGCTAATATACGAAGGTTGTTTTTAGGCATACGGAAATGTGAAAAATACTATAACCCCCTTACTATATGGGTTCAACATATAAAAGCCCCACAAAATGAATCCTTCACTCTCAACTCCATACTTTAGGAAAATGATATTACTAGGCCCAAAACTTTAAAATTCAGGGCTTATTAATAAAAAAATTATTACATAATGCAAAAACTACCCTTTAGTATATTTAGGTAATAAAACTAGGTCTAGCTTTCATTTTCGGTTTCATTTTCTTTTTCAGTTTCTCTCTCCACTCTAAAGAGATTTAAGTTTACAAGCAGAGAGACGTTGTTCATGGCGTCGTTTTACGGAGAGGAGGAAAATAATTATCTCTATCGAATCTCTGCTATTTTATATACTGATGATGTTATAGATTTCTACTCGATTCAATGATTAAATCTTCCAACAATCAAGATTACTTTGAAAGGTTAATTTATATGTTCGATTAGCTACATTCAAAGAACAAATCAAGAACAAGATAAGTTTCTCACCTCTATATTTGATTCTATTTGAAATCTCATTTGTGTTTTAAACAAAATGAATGTTTGAAAAAGTTGATTTACGGTTTCAAAAGGCTAATTAATTTGATTTTACTTCGAATTTTCGATCTGATTTATAATCATATTTTAGATCTGTAATCATCTTATCTTTCTCTTAAGTTTGAACTAATTTATTCGATATTTTTTTTTGTGACATCTTTTTTAGGGTTTGTCCGTTGAGATTTGATAAATGTTCCAATTTTTCTCTAAACTAAAATATGATTTCAGTTCCGTAGAATTTATTGTGAATTTCTTGATACTTAGAGGAGGATGAAGAAATAATTTTGTTTCAGAAGAACAACTTCAAATTGATAGACATGCGCTGTTTTTGTTACAGTATGTGTAACTTGAGGTTACACATATATATCCTGTTGTATTTTTAGCATGGAATTTGTATTTTGCTGTTGTTTTTTGTGAATATGTTGTGAGTTTTTTGTTTGATACTGAGAAGAGGATGAAGAAACAATGTTATTTCAGAAGAACAACTTCAAATTGATGATGTAAAACATGATGTTTTTTGTTTTACAGTATGTGTAGCTTGAGGTTACACATATATATCATATTGTATTTTTAACATGGAATTTGTATTTTTCTGTTGTTTTTTGTTTTTTTGTGAATTTGTTGTGAGTTTTTTTGTTTGATACTGAGAAGAGGATGAAGAAACAATGTTGTTTCAGATGAACAACTTCAAATTGATGATGTAGACATGTTGTTTTTTGTTTTACAGTATGTGTAACTTGAGGTTACACATATATATCCTATTGTATTTTTTGATTATCGTTGTTGATGTTGACGTTGTTGTTTAAGTTCGATTTGCTGGTTTTTTATCTTGATTTTTCATAATTTAGTTTTGTTGTGTTCTTTGATTTGTTTCATAATTCAATTCAGGTTAGGTTCAATTCAAATCTCTTCCGAATAGGCTTTGTGAAGATAAATCCACGAGATTAGAAGTATTTCATGATAGATATGGTGAAGATTGGGTAAATGCAGTCACTCAAATGAGGCCAACATTCTACTCATGTCAGTAATATCTACTACTCAGTGCCTCAGGTAAAGGTTCTTTTGATGAATAAAAGTACTTTTTTTGTTTCTGCATAACATAGTAGTATGCGCTATGTCAATAAATATACTAAAAGTATTATGGCGTGCAATTCGGTAGTTTAATTAGTTAAGATTGATTGTTCTAACAATCACTGAATTTACTACTTTTATGGATTAACTCTGTCATCATTTCTCAGTAGTATGCGCTATGTCAATAAATCAGATTAAAATACAGATGATAGTGTTCTTTAGATTACTTGATTGCAGTACTAAAAGTATTATGGAGTGCAATTCGGTAGTTTAATTAGTTAAGATTGATTGTTCTAACAATCACTGAATTTACTACCTTGTGAAACTCATTTGTAACATAATACATCTATTAAATTTGTATTGGGAATTTTAGCTGATAGTGTTTGATTTTCCTTTTGTATTTATTGGTATGCAAAAGTATGTGAAACTTATAGATACACATGCTAATTATATGTGTAACTTCTAGTTACACAAGCTAATTTGATGTGTAATTTCTAGTTACACATGCCGATTGAATGTGTAACTTCAGGTTACATAGATTTTACTTACATATAGTATTTAATTCAGGTTCTCGTGTTGGCAGTGTAGAAAGGAGGGACTTCAGACGCAATGATTGAGAACAAGAAGAGGAATCGAGGAAGGAAATAAGAAGTCAAGGATGATGTGAGTATCTTATACATACTTAATCTTTGACTTGTCCCATAATATGTTAAACAGATTTCTAGGTTACAACTGTGTAGATGTAAAGTTACTGTGTAGATCAACTTGTTGTTGACGTTGATAATTTTGAGCAAATTCAGGTGCCCTTGTGTCTGCCTATATGTAAGTAATGGAAATGGTTTGTTGAAGTAAGTGTAGGAGCAACTAGTGAAACTAGGTTAACTAGTTTAAGTCCATAGAAAAAGTAGTGTATGGACAACATAATGAAATATCCACAAATGTATATTTTTGTAGGGACTATTAGCTTTTAGTATGATGCCTTCAGACTTTACGACTACGCAATGATAATTGGATGTGTAGATACTAGTTACACGTGCTAATTATATGTGTAACTGCTAGTTACACATGATAATTGGATGTGTAACTGTGAGTTACACATGCTAATAGGATGTGTAACTGTGAGTTACACATGATAATTATATGTGTATAAGTTTAAGTGAACCCGAAATGATGAGAAGTTCTGTTTATTAGTTGTATGTATTCCTGAACTAGTTGCTTTCATTTTTATTTTTTTGTGCCTTTCCATTCCTTTTTGAATTGTTTAAGCTACATGCTAGGTAAATATATCTTTCATATGTACTTCTCCTTTGCACAAGATATATATCTCTCATATTCTTGTTTCAATTTTGCGTATTTTCATTTGTAACTGCTTTCATTGATTAAATTTTGTTAAGTTTTGGTTTTGTTTCACAAATTGCTGTGTATTGAGTCGCGTTAACTTCGGGAATCAAATTTAACGTATACATGGAACCAAAACTACAGGTTACACAAGTTTTTTGTGTTTCTAACTGCAGATTACACAAGTTCTTTGTGCTTCTAACTGCAGGTTACATGTTCTCAGTTAGAACATTTAGTACGATTTGTGATTTTTTCGAACTAGAAAGATTGTTAGGTTGGTAGTATCTAGTGTAAGCTATAATACATGACTTTGAATTGTAAATGGTATCTATAATATGGAGAGAAGGTACGTCCTTACTCTAAAGAGTTCAAATTACTACATGTTACACAAGTTCTTTGTGTTTCTAACTGCAGGTTACACAAGCCATATAGATGTGTAACTACAGGTTACACAAGTCCTTTGTGTTTCTAACTGCCGGTTACACAATCCATATGCATGTATACCTACTAAGAATCTGTAAGCATTTGTAAACAACTATTTGATGATTCTTAGCTCTTTTATAGTTGAAAATGTGTGCTTTATATGGATGTGTAACTAAGAGTTACACAAGTCAAGTGCATCTGTAACTCTCAGTTACACATACTATATGCATGTGTAACTCCTCTTTACACTAGACATATGCATGTGTAACTCCTAGTTACACATGCTAAAATGAACAAACTTTCAACCAAAAAATTCCACATGCTAGGTATCCAAGTCATATGCATGTGTAACTATCAATTACACATGACAGATGAGTTACACATGCTAAGATGGGTTATCATGTATCTTTTCTGTGATCTTTGTTCTAGAATTTTGCCTTACAATTGTTCTATAATATTATTATTTTTGCTTTTTATTCATCCAACCTAATCCATGGATGTTTATGTCGTTGCAGATATGAAAGCATTTTGGAGTGAGGAAGACAAGAAATAAAGGAAAAACTTCTATTATAGGTTTCAGTGGCTTATTTATAGTGTTTTAACTCGTTTATTGTGTTCAACAACAATCGATTACTATAACTGGTAAACAGAGATATTATTGTAAATGAATATTATTGTGATATATGTATTTTTTGTATATATTTTTCTTATGTTGTGTAACTGTTGACTACACATGCCATATGCATGTGTAACTTCTTATTACACATGTCATATGCATGTGTAACTTTTAGTTACACGCTATTGAATACACAACATGAATGTGTAATTTTTATACATGTGTAACTTCCAGTTACACTTGCAATATCAATGTGGTCGGAGGTGGTGGTTGCCGCCGGCGGTGGTGGTGGTTGGTGGTGGTGAGCGGTGGTCGGTTGATGGTGGTGGGTGGTGGTGGTCGGAGGTGGTTGCCGGTGGTAGTGGTCGGCGGTGGTTTCCGGCGGTGGTGGTCGGAGGTGGTTGGCGGTGGCTGGAACGTCATCACATAATATTTTAATAATCTTGGGCCTAAATTTAATTTTTATTTAATTTGGGGCTTGACAATATATAAAAGGGTATCAAAGTATTTTAATAAATCCGGGCCTAGATTTAAACTTCTTTTAATTAAGGGCCTCATATTATGGGTTATCCATGGGTGGGGCCTTAGCCTAAGTTTCCATACGGAAATCTTTTAGGGCATACCAAGTAAAGACAAAAAAAGGAGTGTCTATAGCAAAATCAGAAGCCCATTAACCAAATATTTTTGGTAATGTCAAATCTGCCCTTTTAGGATTAGTGTTAATACTAATGATTTATTAAAATAATTCTGATTAGTGATTAATGATTAGTGATTAGTTTTAAGATTATTTAGTTATAAATTTGTGTAGATAAAAAAATTGGTAAGAAAAAAAAAGTTTGGTTTTTTTAGAAGGAGAAGGGGAAAGTGAGAAAAAAACTTGTAACTTGTATTTGATTCAATGGATGAGGAGAGTAATTCTTCATCTAAAAAACCTAAGAAAATACATACATACCAATTACACAAACAACTCAAGCTCAATCTCAAACTCAAACTCAAACAACTCAAGATCAATATCAAACTCAAACTCTAATACACAGGTACGCTTCTATCTTGTTGGATATTTTCAACAAACCCTTGAATTGTAAGTTAAAATCATCAAAAGTTTGTGTTTTTTCACTAAGGTTCGGCGAGTCTGGATGAACAGTTCGGATAGCTGAAAGTGTTGATTAAGAGTCGAACCTACCTTGTAGACCAGAGTTCGGCTTGGTTCGAATTGTCCTAACAAGCCGAACCCTACACTGAACTGTCTGGAAGAAAAAATGTTTAGGGTTCGGCTTATATTTAGAAATTAAGTAGCGCAAGAACTGTTGGAAACACATTGTTCGGCTATTTGAATAAGTAGAATATAAGCCGAACCTGATCATGTACATTCCTGGGTTAATAATTTTGTATTGGTTCGGCACATATTGTGAATATCATAATAGCCGAACCTCGTAAATGTGCTAGGTTCAGCACATATTATGATTATCGAATACGCTGAACCCTTATGCATCTCTTTCTGTGACTAGGTTCGGCTTGAAATTTCATGAAATTTCAAGCCGAACTGTTCATATACACTTATAGGAAGCTTTTGTGAAGAACATTTCGGCTAATAACGCAACTCAATTTTGAGCCGAACCCAACACCGTAACCGTCATTAATCGATAAAAAACAATAAATAGGAGATTTGGTTTGTAAAACTTACTTTCTTATCCTCATTTCCGGAGTTGGAGATGCAGTTGGTTCAATTTCTGGTTCAATTGGTGGTTTATTTTCAGTTTCCACACCTTCATCTTCAATTGGTTTTTCTTCTTCAATTGATGGATTAGAAGACGATTTTGTTTGCCTAGTCCTTGCTTTTCTTTGTATGAGTCATTATGTAGTTCAGTTTAATCGACAATCAAATTTTTACGAATCGACAATTAATCACGGTGATGAATTTTTTTTTTTTTCGTGGGAGGGGAAGAGTTCGGCTAGAGGAGGAGGAAGAAGAGGTGTTAAGGGAAGCTGATTTTGATTTTTTAGAAAACTGATTTTAGATTTTTGTATTAAGGGTATATAGGTAATTGAACTACCCATAGATTACCCCTTATAAGGTCACCCAAGATGAGACTATCATTTTGTATGCCCCGAAAGTTTTATGTATGCCTAAAAATAGCCTAATATATCTACTAATATATCTACTATCTAGCTTAAATTTGGTAATTTTGCTCCACTTCTTAAAAATTATCTCTCTTGAGTTTGGAGAACACCAAACTTAAATATGTGCTTAAGTAAAAATGATAATTTTAAATTTAAGACACAGCTATAAATTAAGCTTTAAATAACGAATTAGGTTTCCATATAGATGTATCAAAGTTTACGTTTCCATACAAATTAGCTTTGCAATAGCTTATGATCTCGCAAAGATTATTGTTCAGCACGATGTTCATTATGTATGGACATTTTCTCCAACCCCTTTGGCATCTCCACTCTTGTTGTCGAAGGTTCTTTGTTATATGTTTATTATTATTACTTTTAGTTGTTTTTAAGGTGTGTATTTTGCTATTTGTTTTCTTTTATTGTAATCTTACATTATTAATATAACTAGTGGATTGCCCGTGCCATAATGGCATGGGGACGGAAGGGGTGCTGGTGCTCTAATGGTGTACCGCGAACGATTATTATAGAGCTTATCTTCATGGAACACTATTGCTTGCCGACAATTTTCTCCGTGCACAAAATTGTAATTCAATTAGCAAGGTCATAATATATAGGTTCTCATACACGAATGAGAGTATTGAAATCTATATAAAAATTGAAGAACATGAACTGAGGTGGGATGCCATATTAAAGACACGAAAATTCTTGCAACTGCAAGTGGAAGTTAAGGTGCATGATGGTTCAATAATTAATGTCTAATGAAAATGTATGCAAGACTGTTTAACATCAACATTATTGGTAGGATCGGAAAGATACCTACTATTGTATAAACTGCAAGTGCACAGTGTCGACAAGCAACACAGGGCAAGCACAGGTCGAACCACAAAGACTTGGAGAGTGTAGAAGTTGATTCTAAATCCTGATTCAGAGAGTAACCAAAAGGGGTTTGTTTTTGTCGATCTGACGATATGATTTTCAAGTGACTGAAATAATAAAAGTAAAAGATGCAAATAGCAAGATATGTAAACAATGATAATATGGATACTAGGGTATTCAAATCCACCAATAACCTATGATATGCATTCAACTTGTAATATTATTCTTGTCCTTATAGTAGATTCAAGTCTACCGTATAACTAAGGTGTTTCTCCAATGGATAATTTAATCACAACTAAAGTATTTCTCCAAAGCATTAATTGTCTAATTAAGCACAACTAATCTAAAGATCAATATTTGGTTAAGCATGAGTTGTAGCATAATCAACATAGAGATATTCTAACTACAATGGATACATGGCATACATTGTGAGAGCAAGATGTTGAAAAACTTGGATTAAATTATATCTTTAAACAATTATAAACTTTCAAGAACAAGATACAAGATATGAATACATACCAATGAGATTAGGGCTTCATCTAAACCCTAGTAAATGAAATTAGAACATGAAGAACATTACAACAAAATTGAAATTTGATAAACTAACATGAACAAGCTATTCTTGGATGAGTTTTCAACACAACAACCCTCTCTATTTATACACAAAAATTCTCTCACACTTGGGATCCGAATTTCACTGTAGCAACCACTCAACAATTAAACAAAACATGTTTTCTTAATTGATGGATAGAATGGAATACAATGGGGGTGAGGTGGATGTTTTGGAAAGAATCCAATGTGGGTGAGGTGGAAATGAATTTGGGTCTTGGGTTTTGGATCATGGGTTGTTTAATCCCATGAATTTGTAAACAGGTTGCCACTGATGCGCGAGCGGGTTGCAACGCTTCCAACTTTCTTCTCTTTTTTCTTCTCAATTCTTCCAAGCTTTATTTAGTACTTAAAAACACAAAATTAATTAATACAAATATTTATTCTTGAAGATGGTAAGAATGCAGAATTTGGGATAATATATGACTTTGAAGCGCGAAAGATGAGTTAAGTGCCAATGAAAAGGTGTATGAATATGCAATATTTGGCGCTCATCAAATACCCCCAAACCTGAATTTTACTTGTCCTCAAGTAAAACAGAAATCCAGAAATCCTAACTATACCATGTCATTTGGTCTCTCGAATGCATTTAGCGTATGCACTAAGCCTTTAAACCCCTAGGTGTCCCTAGTGGACGAGTTGTAGTCTCGTGAGGGCCTACCAAAGATGTACCCACAAAACCTTCTCCAATTTCAGAGCATCCATAGAAATGTCTTCTTCTTCGGTCTTCAACTGTAGATGATGAACTTCGGAATTTCGTAGAACCTTGACAATTTGTAACCAATTTTTTTTTTTTTTTAATTTTAGACCCGCTACACAGCTGATCATAATTTTTATTTTTTAAATTTTAGACCCGCTACACAATTTGTCATCAGATATCATACACAAGATCCGAGACAAAAAATATTTTAGGGACCCGCTACACAGCTGGTCATCTTTTTTTTTTAGAGACCCGCTACACAGCTGGTCATCAGATATCAACAACACAAAAATGCAAAAGACTACAAAAGACCCGCTCCACAGCTGGTCATAAAAAATGCAAAAGACTACAAAGGATCCTACAAAAGACCCGCTACACAGCTGGTCATAAAAAAATGCAAAAGACTACAAAGGATAACCTACAAAAGACCCGCTCCACAGCTGGTCATAAAAAGACTCAACGCTAAATGCAACTAAATGCAAATACTCCCCCAAACCTAAATCTAACATTGTCCTCAATGTTTCAAAAGATAACAAAAACAACAACAAAACGTGAGAAAAAAAACAGATTCAAATGAAAGAGAATACCAAATGCAAAAAGGTTGGTGCTAACCATAATTGAATGAATGCTATGAAAGCAAAAAATATGAGCGCAAGACAAAAAGTTCGGTTAGCACACAAATATATCAACAAGATTCAAAATTTACCTACTAGATTATACAATGATGACTCCCCAAACACCAACAATCTAAAAAGTTGAGGATCAACCCAAAAGACGGAATGCGGAAACATCAACAGCCTTACATATTTATAACAGGACAACAATGCAAGTGAGACTGCATATGTGAACGAGTTACCCCCAAACCTAGATTTTTCAATAGATATACTTTTGGGCACAAAATCTAACAATTTCAGTGGTGCATCATGCACAAGATCTAGTTTAAAGTGGATTTTTTCATGGATGGATGGGGATACATGAGTAAACTCGAACTGTGGCTCATCAAAGGTATTATATTTAGCTGCAAAATAGTCCAAGAGGACTTGAGAGGCACACAGTTCCAATCCAAAGCTTGGAATTGTCCACAAAATGGGTCTGACAACCTCTCGGTTTACCCTAAGACAGTCATGTTGTGACTTAAGCAACGAATCTAACTCTCCAAGTTATTTTTATCTGTGTTACTATATGATTCAGCTTTCCCTAATTCAGAAACAAGTACAACATCATGCTCATGCTCATAAAACAAATCAATAAGACCCAGTTCACAATCATCCAACTACAACTTTAGTTTCATGCATAGAAATATCACAAGAAACATCACAGTGTGACTTAGGCATAGAATCAGACACATCAAAGTTATTTTCATGCATAATATCATTGGTGTCTACAGAAGATTCAGCATTTTCTAAGTCAGACACAAGATATGTGTCATGCTCTTTTTCACATGACAATTCCACAGGCTCAAGATCAGTATCACATGTATATGGAACACTAGAAGAAACATCATTCATTAAGGTCGAGGCAGAGAAGCCAAATGTCTCTGAACCCAAAGGTTCGACAATATTTTCAGCAAAAACATGTTCTTCTAACATAACATCATCAAAACCCTAGTGTCTCTAGTCCAGTCATTTACCTCTAGATTAGGCTCATTTTTAACATTAGCATCCTGAGTAGGACTAAACACACTATTTTCAGAATGCAATTCATTAGGACTAACATTCATTTCACCCTGAAATTCCTCCCTCTCCTCATTTAGTGCATCAAGGATTTGACTCATTTTGAGTTCTAAACTCGCAAACCTTTGGTCAGTTAACGTTTGATATTGCACAAGGTTTTGATTAAATTCTAAAATTTCATTATGTTGTTCAATGAAAGGAGAGTCATCAATAGTAGAAAATTCATAATCAATGCTATAAGGTTTATCATGCAATACACTCCTAGCATTATTTTGTTCGATGAGATTTTCCTCCACAGATTGAGAATTACAAAATTGTTCAACTTCCCACTGTGGTGGATGATACATGAGTGCAGGATCATTAGGGTCTATAAAATACTGATCGCAACCTTCGAAAGGTTGATTATGGTCCCAATGACTATCAGCTTTGTAATCTGTTGGCATTTCATATTTTGGACTTTCATGATATTCTCTAGATTGCCTAAAATCATGCAAAATATAGCAATTCTCAGCAGGATGGCCTAAGCATCCACATAAGGTACAAGCATAGATTTCAGATTGCCTAGACGAATTATATACGACAGATTCATGCATTTGCATTTCTAAAGCTCAGTTCCGACTTCTAAACTGGTCCAAAAGTGATGATTGTGAGAGTTGGGCACTTTGTAAAGGTGTTCATTTTCACCCTGTGGTGGATGATACATGTGTGAGTAGTTAATAGGGTCCATGTATTGATGCTCAGGATTTCGTGAAAATGTCCATAAAAATCCCTATAACTATTGACATCATGGTCTGTTGGAGTTTCATAATGTGAAGCATGCCCGTAAGCAAGCTCTCTGATGGATTTGTTTCCATCCCCACCTGCAGACCAGAATCCTGACATGATCTCTAACTAGCACTAGGCTTGTTGCAGAGATTGGGATGTACACACTGAAAACAGACCAATTTTTTTTTTCATTATTGGTTTTTTTTTTTTTTCAAGCCCGTTCTCTAATTACCTCGGGCATACATTAGAAAAACAAAATAAAAGAAGAAAAATCATAAACGGAAGGGAAGTTCTATGCAATCGCAAACAAGGCTGACTCTACCACAGAAAACCTACTGATTTCTAGCAAACAAAAAGCATGATGGTTCCACTTAGATTGTTTTCTAGGCCAGCTTCTAATCCTTCGAAATGGAATTTATTTATAATACGAGCAAACTCCTCTAGAATCAATCCGAGTTTAAGTAAATTGAATAGAGGCGAGGGAAGGCTGCAGGAGCTTTGATACCCAAGGCCTCACCACATTCCAAGCGATGACGCATCACGCATTCAATTTAGTAAACCGTCATGAACTTCGAAGTATGCTTAGAGAGTAACCAATATTTTTCGAATGACTCTCCTACTAAGCTCGTTACCTTATAGGTCTCGTTTTATTTCAAATTTTAATGCTTAGGTTCACGTTAGGTATTGTTTTCCTAAGGCGGGCAAGAAGAGAACGGTGATGAAATCCGAACCCTTATCTTGTATGGCCAGTCCTTGCCCTTTACTAGGAAAATAAAGCAGCCGTATTCAATTCCTCAACATATATGCAAACGAAGGAATACAGTAACTCGCTAACAAGGGATTCGCGAGTGTTTCGACAAACTTACCTCCCGTTCCAGACGGGGGATGAACCGTTGTTGTCGACTCGGGCCACGACTCCTATGTCATGAACGAACCCGAGGGGCCGAGGTGATATTGTAATCACCGTCCTTCTCTGCAAACAGTTGATATTTAATAATACCCTTCCGTAGGGTTTAAAAATAAAAATAGAAATAGAATGTCCAAGTCCAAAGTCCAAAATAAAGTGCAAAAGAAAAAGAAAATTACAAGAGTAGAGGAATCCTAATACAATCTAAAAATAAATAAAATAAAATATTTTTTTTTTTAATTTAAAATAAAAACTTCTTTCGCTTCCTTTCCTTCGCCTTTACAACAGCTACTCCGGCACCTGTTGAGCTCAAAAGAGGTAGTTAGGGTTTCGAAGTTTTAAAGCAAAAGCAAAAATAAAAATAAAAAAACAAAAACAAAAATAAGTGTAAAATTGGTTGTGAATAGTTGCAGGAGATGGAAAATGAATAGTGCCAGGAGATGGAAAATGAACAGTTCCAGGAGATGGAAAATGAATAGTGACAGGAGATAAAAAATGAACTACACCACTACCGAGTCCCCGGCAACGGCGCCAAAAACTTGGTAGGATCGGAAAGATACCTACTATTATATAAACTGCAAGTGCACAGTGTCGACAAGCAACACAGGGAAAGCACAGGTCGAACCACAGAGACTTGGAGAGTGTAGAAGTTGATTCTAAATCCTGATTCAGAGAGTAACCGAAAGGGGTTTGTTTTTGTCGATACGACGATATGATTTTCAAGTGACTGAAATAATAAAAGTAAAAGATGCAAATAGCAAGATATGTAAACAATGATAATATGGATACTAGGGTATTCAAATCCACCAATAACCTATGATATGCATTCAACTTGTAATATTATTCTTGTCCTTATAGTAGATTCAAGTCTACCGTATAACTAAGGTGTTTCTCCAATGGATAATTTAATCACAACTAAAGTATTTCTCCAAAGCATTAATTGTCTAATTAAGCACAACTAATCTAAAGATCAATATTTGGTTAAGCATGAGTTGTAGCATAATCAACATAGAGATATTCTAACTACAATGGATACATGGCATACATTGTGAGAGAAAGATGTTGAAAAACTTGGATTAAATTATATCTTTAAACAATTCTAAACTTTCAAGAACAAGATACAAGATATGAATACATACCAATGAGATTAGGCTTCATCTAAACCCTAGTAAATGAAATTAGAACATGAAGAACATTACAACAAAATTGAAATTTGATAAACTAACATGAACAAGCTATTCTTGGATGAGTTTTCAACACAACAACCCTCTCTATTTATACACAAAAATTCTCTCACACTTGGGATCCGAATTTCATCTGTACAACCACTCAACAATTAAACAAAACATGTTTTCTTAATTGATGGATAGAATGGAATACAATGGGGGTGAGGTGGATGTTTTGGAAAGAATCCAATGGGGGTGAGGTGGATGTTTTGGAAAGAATCCAATGGGGGTGAGGTGGAAATGGATTTGGGTCTTGGGTTTTGGATCATGGGTTGTTTAATCCCATGAATTTGTAAACAGGTTGCCACTGATCTTGCGAGCTGTTGCAACGCCTTCCAACTTTCTTCTCTTTTGTCTTCTCAATTCTTCCAAGCTTTATTTAGTACTTAAAAACACAAAATTAATTAATATAAATATTTATTCTTGAAGATGGTAAGAATGCAGAATTTGGGATAATATATGACTTTGAAGCGCGAAAGATGAGTTAAGTGCCAATGAAAAGGTGTATGAATATGCAATATTTGGCACTCATCAAT